>APFE031715194.1:3015-27763 GCA_000404065.3 Pinus taeda | reverse complement strand
ATATTAAGACTTTAATTTTCATTATTATATATATTATTATTACTATTGATGTCCTTATTCCTATTATCGTTAATGTTGTTAATAATATAACCCTCCTTATTATTATATACATTCTCATTAGCCTTCTTAATATTACTGTTATATAAACTAGAATTATCATTATTACCATTATATAAATTATTATTACTATTCATGTCCTTATTATCGCTAATGTTGTTAATAATACAACCCTCCCTATTATTATATAAATTCTCATTACCGTCATATAAATAATTACTATTCTTATCCAACCACCTATTACTATTCCACTTATGCATATTATTATTACAGCTTAGATCAAAGACACAATCATGAAGATCATCGTTGATAAAATTGGGATCATTACTACTAATCTTATCTATACTATCAAACCTACCACCGCTCTTAATCCCAAGCACCCCCTGACTGTCAACGCAGATAGTCCGCCTCCCGCATACTGTGAATGGAAACCAACCTTGATCCTCTGACGCCGAGACTGAAATACCACTCCTGCTAGCCACACCATCGCTCGACGGTGAGACAGCATAACCACTGATCTGGTCAATCGAGTGTCGAAGCAGACATCCATTGTGTCCTCCATGCTAGAAAGAACCAACAATCCTGTCAGAAATGCCACATTTTCTCCGGACATCCACTCCACCACGAACACGCGAATGAAAGAAGGAACCCATACTTCTGTCAACAACGTCCATCCTCCACGCAATCGTGCAATACTGAAACACCTCCTGGTCTAGAGAGGTAGAGGCCACATTTTCCCTCAAGTTAGCAGCCCCATCACCGCTCAAACACTGAAACAGAGCACTCGAGGGCACCATAAACCCAAGAGCCAGCTCATCCACTTTCATTGAAGCCTGATTAGTAGAGTGAGGCAGCTTGGACTAGCTAGATTACTAGTTTATAGATCGCTGAGGAGAAATTGGGGAAAAAACTCTGCGAGAACCACCTGAAAGATTAGCTATACCAACCGATGACGGGGCAGGCTTGAAACTGCAAACCGATTGCTGAATGGACGAAACCCAAGAACGAAAGGCCGATTTCTGAGAAGCAGAAATACGGCTCAGGGAAATACCATCCAACGATTCACCCTTCATAGATCTTTCTGCTAGGATCTGAAACTTTGTAGCCTACCTTTGTCCCCTGATGTCCTCCAAATGCAATGATTTTAATGCAGAGCATGCATCTATTTTGGCCCACAGGGAGGGAGAAATCAAGTTCGAAAGTTCCAAGTGTAGACCCATAAGATCTTGAGATAAATGACAGAGGTCTCTCCTAACCCTATTAATTTCAAACCTCAAAAGCGCAAGACTGGCTTTTACCAACACTCCATGGTTAGAAGGAGTGTGGAGGCGATGGCTGATCTAGCCGAAGACTGGTATAACTATGGAATCTCTGCATCTCTTCAAAAAGGCTAGATCTATCTTCAACTTTGAGACCTGCAAGCGTGCCCGTTCAAAATAGTGAACCTTAGATGCAATGGCTTTACCATGCAGGGAATCAGTTGTAGAATTGAGGCTTCTGTGATCCATCATAGTTATAAGAAGAATTTTGGCGTAAATCACATATAGAAATACCTTTTTCGACGCGTTTCGAACCAACTAGTGTATCAAGTCAGACCTATATAGTGACTATAATCTATATAATAAGAAGAACAATAATAATAATTTATATGATAATAATAATGAGTATAATAATATTAATAGCATTAACAACAGTGATAAGAAGGACATTAGTAATGATAACAAAAATAATGAGAGTATTAATAATAATAAGGACATTAATATGGGAAGAGCTGGGAAAAAGTGGCCAAAAGCTAGAGGACAGCAGGCATTATCAAAGATATAGCGGAACTGTTAAATAGGATTGATTATAAGATAATCAACCATGTTCGATGAAATGGAAACAAGGCCGTGGACCTCCTAGCAAACTGGGGAAGCAAAGAAGCAAATAGCAGTCTAGATATAAGTTGGCCCTCATTAGAAAGGGATCATAGCTGGGAAGGTCTCAAAAACATAATTATTCAAGACCATAATGAAGCATCTATGGTATGAACTGGAGAAAACAGCACACCCGATCGGGTTGCGTAACGTGGAGGGGCAAGTAATTAAGTTTCGGTGGTGGAAGGGGCAAGTGACCGCAGGCAGATACCAAAATATCATTGCAACTGGTAAGTGGAGCGGTGGAGAGGATAGCAGAGCAGATCGACAGGACACCCTGGTACGAGTTTTTGACGGTGGAAGGGACAGTATGCCAGGGACAAGCCCGGGGAATATTTGCGTGGGGACCGGGCCCAACGAAATGAACAGAGCCTTAAGTATGAAAGGCATGCAGAGGAGAGGGAACAAGAGGGAAAGGTGGTGGAGCAAAACGCGAGGAAAAGATCGCAGAACAGTAGGGAAGGGCTGCAGTAAGCCGAGTGATATTGTGAGGGGAACAGAAAGCCCTGTGAGCCGAGAGGAAAGTGAGAGGAAATGCAGAAGCAGGGACAACATGGATGCAGAGGGCAGCAGGACAGTGAAGAGATGGATGCGAAGCAGTGGAGAAGACGAAGACCAGGGCTAGAACGAAATGGATAGGAAGGGTAAGCGTAAGATGGAAGAAATTCTGGAGCAGGGCATCCCTGCCTATGATGTCTCGGAGGGGGAGAGCGATGATATGATGGAGGGCCTGGAGAAGTCTGTGCAGGAAATTAGGAACAGTGGCCGAAACAGAGCAGCGATAGGAATCGGGGAGGATGAAGAAGGGAGCCTGAGGACGGGAATAGAAGGGGGAAGGGGCAGACGCAGGAGAGGGAAAGGTCGTAGGGAAAGAGGGGGCCGGAGAGGACATGGAGTGGTGGAAGGTCGCAACAGACGAGGGCGTCGGTGCTGAGAAAGCAACGAGGAGGATGGAGAGATCGAGATGGGAGATGGGGGAAGACAGAGCAGGCAGACCATAGAAACCAGGGTCAGGATAGCAAAGAGAGAATATAATGAGAAGACTAATCCAAAAATTAAAAGAATTATTGAGCATTGGGAGGAAGAGGCCATTCAGGCCCAGTCAGAGGATGAGATGGAAGATTGGATAAGTCTCATGCCTGACCCAGGGCATACCCGAGGTAGAATGACTCTATACAAACAGTCGTTGCACCTGTATTGGGCCATGGAACAGATAGCGGTGGAAATGGCCGAATTGTCGCAGGGAATCCCGAATTTGAAGAAAGAATTAAAGAATATTGTAATCACTCTGCTCATGCAAGACAAGCGGCTGGAGGACCTCCAACAACATCTTGAGGCAAGCGGCGTGATGATCAAAAAGGAGAAAAAACAGCAAGAGATTGCTGAGGAACAGTAAACAAAGGCATGTTCTAGATGTAGTTAGTAATTGTAGATTTCTATTTTATTTTTTAGCCATGCATAAGGTTTATGTTTATATTTACTTACAGATGTATGTCAGTAGTAATAGTGATAAGACCAAAGTGTACAAGGCATGGAAAGACAGGTTAAAAACCTTTTATTTTTGGGCAGCAGTTAAAAACTATAGGTGGTCAATAAACCCGGTTTCCCCGCGGGGCGGGTTGAGACCACCTTAGATCTGTAATGATTTCTTTTTGATAATAGAAAATGGCACCTCCTCGGCTTACAAAAAAAAATAATAAGGACATTAATATTAATAGTAGTCTATACAATATTAAGAACATTAATAATAATTTATATGATAATAATAATAATATTAATAACATTAACGAAAATTTTAATAAGGACATTAATAATAATAAGAATGAGAGATAATATAGAAAGATCTTTGTCGACGCGTTTCGAACCAACAAGTGTATGAATTCTTATCAATAACTATTAGGTAGATGGTAAGGATTTACCCTCCATGAAATATATATTAACAAAATTATTAACAACGTTAACGTTCAAGTGATGGAAAAATTATCACATCAATTAAATAACTCACTTTTTTTTTTTCTTTTTTTCTTTTTTAACAGTGGAATCGGCAACAGGGGCAGCCTCGCGACTCGCGTTACACGGGGTCGATTCTGACCGCTACCTCTATAACCACAGGCTCCGGGTTAGTCCGGGGGATTTGAACTCGTGACCTTCAGTGCGGAGCTCGCCTTTCTAACGAACTTCACCGCGATGTGATTACCAACTCGCCTACCCCCGTGGGGCTAATTAAATAACTCACTTTCATTTAAACTAAATATTTCCATTTAAAATATATATTATTATTATTTTTATTTTTAAATATAATTACTTTTTAATTTATCTATAAAAAGTTAATCAATTCACTTTAATTAGCATTATTTAAAAAAAAATCACTTTGAATCTTATATTAATAAAAACTTGATAACCTTACTTTTTACGATTATATTATATATTTAAATTACTAAAGAATAAGAAATAAATATGCCTCACAATAATATGACATTGAAAATAAAACGTAAACAAGGCTCATGCGAGAGATCAAAACACACTAATTTTAGTCATTTCTTGTGTGCAATTACATTTTTGGTGCCCCATTTCCCACAAGGACCTATGGTAATCTTCATCCTCATTACCTTGCATGTTATAGCTTGGATATAATATGTATAAAGGATTTTGAGATAGTGGTATGGTTGGAAAAAAAGTGATTTAGTGAGGTGGTTCAAGCACTATTTCAAGTATAAACACATTTCCTACCCTCCATCCTCCACACTTTAGATTGTTATATTTAACATCATAGGCATGTTTAATTCCTTCACTGTATCTTTTCACCTTTAGGGGAAATTGCTAGTAATATTTATTTTTCATAGATGTATATTAATTTATATGATATGTGCTTATTGTAGAATTATAAGAAAATATTTTAATATGATATCAATATAATTTAGAGTTATATGGTTTGTATACTTAGATTGTAAGGGAGTATTCACTGTGGATAGTAAAGTTTGGATGTGATTTCAGTAACATTTAAGTTTTAATATATATAGATGACATATAAAAAGTATAAAATGGTAAGTAAATGATTTAATGTAATTTAATCATTTTTTAGATTTAAAAAGAATTATATTAACTCATATGGTTCTTTGTTAAAGATATATTTTATTATTAAAATAATTGAGCCGGGAGGCTTATTCTACAACCCACTATGAGGGTGTAACACCCCAAAATGCATAAAACTTATTATGGTTACTAAGTTGATCCATACCAATTGTTACTTTAGTTTTATTACATTATGATGTTAAACAAAAAGTGACTGAGGCTGTGTTGTGTTGTACAACAACCTCCCATTTCAAAATTTTTATTAAAATTCTTTTAAATAGAAATGGGTCCCTTTTTTAAGACTTAGTTAAATTCAATAATTCAAAAATAATCGCATGCTTGGATTTAGTCACATAACACATGGAAATCCTTATCAAAAGGCTTGATTCGATATAAATAAATATCCAAAACCTTTTGTTAAACAAATGTAATATAATATGTCATATGCTTTAAGCAAATATCGGATGCGATAACGCTATTGGGGATCACAAATTGCAAAAGTTGAACAAAGACACATCCCAAAGGTCCATACCAAAACCTTGATGCAATAACACAATCGCAATTGGCCATCACACATACCATGTGACACCTCACAAAAGCCCTTTCAAATTCGTCGATGCGATATCATAAAGGAAGGTACACTTTTCGAGAAAAAGCCATTAAAGTGTATGTTAGCAGATGTAACCCTTGAAGCAATAATAAATGAAAAAAATCAAGCGATTCGCTGATTATCTCGCCTTCTTATTATACTTCTTACCTTTATCGCAATCGGGGCTACCAATGGAAAGTGTTAAGCTTGACCAGTGAACCTCCCGATCTGCGATATGCGATTTATCGTTGATCGCTAAGCGGGAAAGCCAAAAGATTCATTTTAAAGGACCATCATGCATATGTGCGATGCGACGTATGGTTATTACATTTATTCATCACGATCGGCAGTTATGGAGGTCATTAATTTAGCAGTTAAGTTTGAGTCCTTCGAGAATTTCATCCATGGTAATACTTGATTACATTTTGATTATTATGCTTCAATTACCACAACTCTTTTCATTTCACATTTAGTTGAGTGGGTTTATTTCTCTATTACGTTCTTTAATTGTTTGCGCAGAGAAACTCTGAGTTGATGAATCCAGAGAAGATGACGAAGAAGTCCAAGAAACCCAAGGCCCCTATCATAGCCAAAGAAGAACTAGTTAAGAAAGGGTTGGTATCTAAGACTACATGCCTCGGTTTAGGCAAAGCATCCTAGGAGAGTATCTACAATTTGTTGGAAGCTGACGATACTGAAGAAATCGAGGTGGAAGCAACAGTAGATGGTACGAGTAAATCAGAGAATACTCTTAGAGATTTGGCCTGATCGTATCTGCATAGACTAGCAGCTCACGCCAAAGTGCTACCTTATAATGATGTGGTCAGGTGGGTTATTAAGACCATCAAAACGACAAACCAAACTTTCTTCACAATTGATGGAAGAATGTTTGGGTCGTTCAGAGCAAAAGATATTAGACAAATGTACCATTTGCCACAACTAGAGAAGCGTTATAACAAAGCATTTTTGGAGGCTTTTGCCAAGGAGAACTCCATTGAATCTGACCCTATTAGACAATGGAAGAATTTTCCAACCAAGCACAAGCATGAAGCATTAGCTATGTACTCCGTAGATTCGTTGGCCTCTCCTTATTGTTATGCTAGTGCAATGTTGTGCAAACTCTTCGGTGTCCATGATTCTGCTAAATTATCTATTGAAATGGTACCATTAATGGAGGCTACAATCAATTCCTATGTTATGGATTGGGTGGCCATCTTGTATGATAAAATGGCGAACTAGATACTTGACTATAGAAAAAGCAGGTTGTATCTACCCGGGTGACACCTCCATTTTACATGAGTGCCTATATTATGGACACTATCTATTTTAATTCTGAATACCCCATTCTTGGATGGAAATGGACTCCACGGGATCCCAATCCCATTCACATATATCATAAGGAACTATGGAAAGCTCATTACAAAAACCACCTGTATAGAATTTGTCATGGTTTTGTCCTTCCCGTGTATTATGCCATATTCAATAAGCTTACTCCTAGGTTATCCGAGGAAGCATCAGTTGACCTAACTGCAATTGGGAGTTGGTTTGGTGAAGAGAGCTCCACCTACATAAGACTTTTCGACAATCATGCCAACCCACATGTTCTCCCTCTACATATCCCTAATAAACTGTTGGCTAGAGAATTAGCATATCAAATAACAACTGAAGGGATGTCAAAGACTCTTAGGGATTCTAAAAAGCACATGTGGCCAACATTTCCCCTCCGATGCATCGCTTTTACCCTCCATGCTTTCAAACATGTGGAGAAGGAAGCTGAGAAAATAAAGTTGTTAAAGCTCACAATCATCCCAGAAAGACAGTACAATCCTAGATCGGTTACCTACAATGTTACTTCTCAGGCCAAAATCGCCAAATTTGATCATGATAAAGATAGCTACAATGATTTGTTTGTTTCAGCAGAAGTATTTTCTCAAGTAAAACATTTAGCCAAAATCAAATTGGGAGCGGAAGGATTAGAGGAATTTTATAATTTCAGGGCACAAAGATTGGAAATCCTATCTCTGAACTTATTGAATACAACCTATATGGTACAACCACAAGGCCACAGTGAAGATCAAATCAGTAAGAGTACTCCTGAAATTGAAAATATTCCTGAGAAAGAAAAGACACTAGAAAGGGTGCAGAAGTAGGGATGAACTAGTGAACCCCTTGATACGGATATTAACATTGATCCCAAGTTAATCAAGGGATGGGAATAGTTTTATTCAATCATCAGTAACCCCAATGAATCCCAAGGGTTCATTAAACCAGAAGTGGCTACAGTAAAAAAGCCAGAAGTCAACACAGTTCTGATTGTAGCAACAAGCGGCATACCCAGGTTTCAGCAAGATATAGAGATTATTCCCGAAAATCCCACTGAGGAGATTGTACTGCAAATTGAAGAAATACCACCACTTTATGTCTTCTACAGTCCAAAGCATAGGGCTATAGTTAAAAGATAGAGGAAGAAGAAGAAAATTGATCAAATTCCTCTTTTGACTCCTCCAGCAGAGACGATAAACATGGTATGGAAAGCAGAGGTCAATCCCTCCGAAGATTTAACAAAACTGTCACAGTATGTGGGAGCTTATACAAAAGCAACAATGGATAATGCCTCAGAGGTTAGCCACCTGATGAGGGAAAAAGACCAAGCAATCATCCAACTGGAGGCACAGTCGGCAGAACAACAACAAAAAATAAAGTAGCTTGAACAACAGTTGATAAAATAGAGACAACAAAATACACAATCGAAAGAGCAGTTAAAACTAGAAAAGAAAAGGATTGATGAACAGACTCTCCATCAACAACATGAGTTGTCTCAGGAGTTGAGTAGACTACAGATGCTGAGTGAATAGGAGAAGAAATCAAAATAAGAACAAATTGCACTAATGAAAGATGAGATAGAACGATTCAAAGGATATCCCTGGGTAAATGAATTCAGAACAGAAGCCCTGGAAATAGCCAAGACTTTGCCCCAACAATTGGATAATCTATGTCATAATATATCATTGGTCACCCCCTTATGTGATATCTTTGCATCTATGATTGAAAAATTAGTGGATGCAAGGCTTGAATTAGATAAGGCAGATGAAAAATTAACTAATTTTCTATCATGGTAAGATTCAAAAGAAGGAAAAGTTGTCAATCTGCCAAGGATACAAGAATCACATAAGGAAATCTTGTTTTCCGAGTGGTAGTCTCAATTAATGAAAGTTGAAAGAGCCACCTCCAGATGCAGAGCCACAACAAATAATCTAGTCGAATTGACAAACAACAGTTTGTGTATGTCTAATCTGATTACAAATTTCTCCTAGGTAAATTCCCAAAGGTAAAACTGTTGGAAAAACATTGGAAACAAGAGCTGACATGAAAGGAAAAATTAATCGGATGCTTCCAAAGCATGACATAGGAAACATTTTGGTTTTTCCTTGCTAAACCACATAGTCAACAGATGGCAATGAAGTGTCTCACAGATGCAATTAACTACTTGATCTCCGAATTCTCCGATGCCACCTATACAGCTCAACTACACTCAAGGATGAGTCAGCCACCGGAAATCCATCCTATGCTCATAATCTGTCAACTGAAATCATAGTAAAATAAGTTGATACATTGAATCCATTTGACCGCCGCAGCACTGCTATTTTCAGGATCAATCCCATATTTATGTGTTTCTAGTTATACCAGCGATTTGCATTCATAGTTTGTTGTTATTATTAGTATTTAAAGACCCTTTCATGTTTTTAGAATGGGTCTGCAATTTTGTATTAAAACTTAACTCAAAAGTTGCACTACTATACTTCTGATATATATTTTTTTATAAAAGACTAGACCAGAGTTTTGCATTTTCACAAAGAGGCTCTTATGAGATTTGCACTATTGCGTCTTGTGAAAGCATTCTCAAATTAGAAAGAAGAATTTGAATATTGTTTACATCGGGAGAATTCAAATGCATATGGTACTATTATCTATGTTTTCATTTTATTTCTCTATGTGAATGAACATTTATCAACTTTGCTATTATTGATATGTATATATGTTTTTTAAAGCAATTCTTTAACTTGTCACTTTTGAATGTTTCAGAATTGTTATCTTTTGAATATATATATCAGTGATATATTATGATCAATGTAACAATATTTTTATTATTAGCTTGTTTAATTAATTAAACAAAGTAATCATCATATGAATGCATATTTCTATTTTATGAATAAGTCATCTTTATGGTTATTTGTTAATAGAAACAATGAAGAATCACGTTATTAGAAGAATACCTGGGATAGATTAGTTATCTTTGTATATTTTTGCACTATAGAGTAAATCACTTATCACCCTCGTTATATATTATAAATCAATCACCCATCAACTCATATATCACTGGGAAATTGGTCCCATTACATCCAGTCAGAGCCACCACACCAAATGGAAAAGGAGTTGCACTAAGGTCTGGACCAGGTGGTTTTCCCCGATATTAATGTAGCAATTTTAGAGGCATCAACATTTTTTGCGCTAGAAGAAAGATTGAACTATTAATGGCGAGTAAATTCAAATCCATAGCCCATTCTAAGAGTAAATCTCCCTCAACATCTCCCCCGTCTTCTCCCTCACATTCTAAATATCCAATTTTTAAGCGAGAAGTTGAAAAAACAACAACCACTGTTGAAAACTTGAACATATCAAACAAGTCCACTCTTGAACCCCCTGAGGTTCAGTATTTGATTCATAAACTTCAAGGGTTTTCAATATCTCAAGAGAAGTATGAGTTATCTCAAGGCAATGTGACTTCGCAACACATTCCTTCTCATCCTCTTACAAGATTACGAGTGAAGAGCTTGGTATTGAACCAATGGAATTTCCTTTGCCTAAAAGGAAAAGAGAAAGGAAGACACCTAAAGAGTCTAATAGTGAGACTCTTTCATCATCATCATCCATTTCATCCAATCCATTGCAAAGTCAACCATCCACTCCCCAATTCCATATTATTTTCCAACAAGGTACTAGAACTCCAACATCTTCTTCCCAACTACTTGTAACTTCATCTTCGCTTTCCTCTGCTATTAGCTCAACAATGGCACACAATCAACCACAACCGAGGCCATGGACAAATTCAGGGGAAATCATAATGCCTGCACCCCTGAGTCAATTGCCAGTTCATCCCGAAAAATGCTTGCGAAAGTTTAACCCAGATATAGGCATACTGGTAGAAGAACACATAAACAACTTCATGTTGTCAATAAAATTAAACGGAGTGACTGCAAAAGATGTTGGTTTTAGGCTTTTCCCATATACCTTACAAGGAGCAGCTGGATCATGGAATTTTTCATTACTAGTAGGATCTATTACTAGTTGGAATGCTTTCCAAGAACAGTTTTTGACTAAAGTCAGTGATAATAGGTCTATAGCAACATTAATCAATGATCTCTCAAACCTTAAAACTGAATCAAGAGAACTTATAAAAGATTTCAACTCGCGATTTAATAAGCTCTTAAATAAGATTCCCGCCACATCTAAGCCTAGTGAAGAGGTTCGAAGTGAATGGTACATATCTGCCTTACCTTCAAATATGGCAATCTTCATAGATAGATCTGCAAAGCCTACCTTAGCAGAGAATATGAAAGAAGCAATCATCGTTGAAAAATGTATCATCACTTTAGAAAAGAAAATCGCTCTTGAAGAGCGAAAATCCAAAAAAGTTACTTTTAAAGATGATTCGAAGAAGAAAGTGGCTAAAGATCCATATGATATGGAGGGTCTGCAAAAGGTTTTAAAGACTATGTCAAATGAAATGGTAGAAATTAAGAAACAAGCAACCGAGACCTCCACTAAGAAACCATTTAGAAACTTCAAAAGAAATGAATCAAAACCACCTAATGCTATATCAAATGTAGAATCCGATTTAGATAATGATGAGGATTAAGACACAATCTTTTCATCAGAGGAAACTGAGGAAGAATATTTTGTCGAATGTCATGGTATGTGGGACTTCATTTTTCCCAATTCAGATACCAAAAGTGAACAGGAAGCTTTTGCAGTAAGTACCGGGAGTAAAGCAGTTGCAGAGCCTGTTCAACCAACTCAAAACATGAAAAATATAAGTCCTACTACCAAAGATAAGGCTACCTTAAAGAAATCTACTGGAGTGCCTACTCAAAACCAACTATCATCTTCCAATCCACCCTCATCATCCAAGACATTGGTAGTCTTTGACTCTATGGATTACAACATCATAGAAGACATGAAGAATACTAGAGAAAATGTCTCTTTATTTGAGTTTAGCAAGCTCAAACATCAACAGAAATTGTTACTCAAAGAATTAAATGCAGTGTCTTCTTCTCCTCTTCCAAATGTTGTATTGTACAAGGCAACTAAAGGAACAGGTAAGCCACCATCTAATAGAGTAGATGCTACTGATGCTATTTTGATTGGAGATAGATCTAATTCTCATACCCCTCCTTTTCTCTTGACCTATGAAATTTACAATAGAAATCTGCATAATTGCTTAATAGATTCAGGGGCTTCATCAAACATCATGCCAATCTCGGCTTGCTCAAAATTGAACATCGAGCCCCAAAAATATGCAATGCATATTGTTCAGTTGGATCGAACTAAGGTTCAAGTATTAGGAGAAATCAATTATGTCACCATTAGGTTATCAACTAATCCAAGAGTAGTTCACAGAATTGATATATTGATTTTTGACATCCTTGAGTTTTATGGGTTAATTCTAAGCAGGGATTGGTCTAAGAAACTCCATGGTTATATTTCTACAGATTGGTCTCATATGTGGGTTCCCTATAAAGGGAAACCAAATCAAATTAAGATCAAACAGGAGAAGAACATGACCCATACTATAACATAGTTTGAGCAAGAAAATCAACCCATAGTTTTCAATAATAACATTCTCGAGAATTACTCAGCAAAATCATTCTTTGGTAATTTTAATGCTCAATCATCACCTTTCTCAGTTAATAGTTTCACATCACAAATAGAAATTTTTTCTCATACAGATACATCAAGGTGTGTTACTATCGCTGAAGAGATTGTAGATAACACTGTAGATAAGCCTGTATTTTGGTCTTTATATTTTGATGGGTCAAAATCCAATGATGGTGTAGGAGCAGGATATATTTTAGTTAGTCGTGAGGGGGAAAATACTATGTTATCTTGTAGACTAGAATTTGAGTGTACAAATAATATTGTTGAATATGAGGCATGGATTCAAGGACTGTACAAAGCAATAGGCTTGAAAGTGCAATATTTGAAAGTATTTGGTGATTCTGATATTATTATCGAATAGGTAAGGAACACTATTCATTGCCTTTCTGGACATCTCAAGCATTATCAGTCCTTGGTTCAAGTTCTTATATCTTATTTTTTAGCATTGAATATCTCTCCCATTCCTAGATCTCAGAATACAACAATTTATTTATTAGCCAGTGTTGCTTCTAAACTCCTCCCATCTGAGGATTACAGCCCTGATAGGTTTTCAATCGACTTGATTTTTAGACCATTGGTTCCACACAATGTCACCAATTGGCGGGTATTTAATCATGATGATGACATTTTGAATTTCTTAACTTCTGAGAAATCCTATGATGATCAAATTATTGATGAGAGTGATCATGATTTTCAAATAAAGAAAAGACTTGAGGAGAATTCCATACCAAAATTGGTAGTCAAACTTGAAGATATTTATGACATCAAGGATAGGTTTAAACACGTTACTAATTCAAAACTTCAAAGTTCTACTTTGAGGTATGATTTAATAAATCTTGGTAGTGATGCCAAACCACAAAATATTAATCTAGGATTAGGACTCACCTCAGAAGAAAGATTTGCTTTAATCAGACTATTGAATAAATACAAAGATGTTTTCTCTTGGAATTATGATGACTTAAAAACATATGATACTTCTATCATACAACACACAATTTCAATGATTTCTGAAGAGAAACCAATGCAGCAAAAATTGAAGAAAATTCATCCGAACCTAGAAAGTTAGATCAAAGCAGAGTTAAACAAACTCTTGAAAGTTAAGATAATTTTTCCTGTTATACATTCAAAATGGATTTCTAACTTAGTACATATTAGAAAGAAGAACGGTGACATTAGAATTTGCATTTATTTCAGAAATCTTAATAAGGCTAGCCAACAGGATAACTTCCCACTACCAACTATGGAACAGACTCTTCGTTCAGTGGCTGGTTCTGAATTAATGTCCTTTCTGGATGGTTTTTTTGGATATAATCAAGTATTGGTACATCCATATGACAGATTGAAGACTACTTTCAGAACTAAGTGGGGAACATATGCCTACCAAAAAATGCCTTTCGGTTTGATTAATGCTGGAGCTACCTTCCAGAGAGCAATGGATATAGAATTTAAAGGTTTGACTAATAAGTGAGTAGTTGTCTATTTGGATGATATAACTGTCTTTTTCTAAGAATAGAACAAATCATTTGCGTGATTTGAAACAAATCTTTGAACGTTGTAAAAGGTATGGGATTTCATTAAATCCCAAGAAATCATTTTTTGCTCTTGATCAAGGTAAACTCTTGGTGTTTATGATGTCCAAAGATGGCATTTATATCGATTTAGAAAGAATCAAGGAGATTTATGATATTCCTCTCCCACACAATAAAAAATCAAGAGCAATCATTCTTAGGTCAAATAAATTTTGTAAAAAGATTTGTTCCAAAATTTTCATAGATTGTTTTACCATTACAGACCATGATTAAGAAAAATTCAGTGTTCAAATGGGGGTTTAAAGAAAAGGAAGCTTTTGATTCAATCAAACATGCAATAATTAGTGCCCTGCATTAAACACTCTAAATTTTTCCAATCATTTTATTTTATATACTTTAGCATCTGATACTTTTTATGTGACTGTGTTGACACAAATCAATGATCAAAACATTGAAGCACCCATATCCTTTTTAAGTTCAAACCTTCAAGGTGTTGAGCTTAATTATTCTGAAGTAGAAAAGCAAGCCTTTGGTATGTTTAAATCTATTAAACACTTTAGGCCATTCCTCCTCAAGATTCATACAAAAGTAATAGTCCCATTCTCAGCAGTGAGACAATTACTAGTCCAAAGGGAAGTAGGAGAGAAGAGGGACAACTGGGTTACAACATTACAAGAATATGATTTAGATATTAAACCAGCGAAAATTGTCAAAGGTCAAGGTTTTTGCAGGTTATTAATAGGAGCTTCTAACATTGAGGAACATGAAGATTCAAACAATATTGAGGAAATCAATGAGATAGGTATCATCAACCCTGAATCTCAATATGCAAATTTGTTATTTTATTTGAAAAATGGATACACTCCTTCTAATCTCTCTTACAAAAATAAACGTGCCTTAATATTGAAAGAAAAACACTTCGAGATTATTGATGATGTGTTGTTTAGAAGGAATTATGATTCGGTTTTGTTAATATGCCTTGAGAAAACTAAAGCACAAAAGGTCTTGCAGGAATTACATGATGGTCTAGCAAGTGGACATTTTGGAGGCGATACAATAGCTCACAAAATTATACATGTTGGTTATTATTGGCTCGCTTTATTTAAATATTCCCATGAATATGTAAGGAAATGCAGAACATGTCAAACTACCAGTGGAAGACAAAGAAAGCCATCATTTCATTTGCAACCAATCAACATTGAACAACCATTTGAACAATGGGGATTGGATATCATAGGAGAGATTATTCCACATTTCTCCAAGCATCATAGATATATCCTTATAGCTACGAATTACTTTACAAAGTGGGTAGAAGCAATTCCTTTGAAGGTAGCCAACTCTGAGGCAATTATTGAATTCATAGATCAATTCATCATTACCAGGTTTGGCGTACCTAATGCTCTCATTTTTATAATGCATCTTATTTTTCTAGAAATACCATACTTGAATTTGCTATTAAAAGAGGATTTAAATTGAAATATTCTGCAAACTACTATCCTCAAGGTAATGGTTTAGCAGAATCAACCAACAAAAATCTGATCAAAATCATTAAGAGAACTATTGACCAGAATTAAAAGAATTGGTTCAAGTCTTTGATATTTGCATTATGGGCTGATCGCATAACATAGAAGGCCTCAATAGGTACTTATCCATTCAATTTAGTATATCGGAAGGAAGATGTTATGCCAACAAACTTAGCACTCCCATCTTTGGCCCTAGTGCAATTTATTGAAGAAAACCCCTCCTCTTCCATTGAATTAAGATATGATCAAATCCTTAAATTAGAAGAAGAAAGGGAGAAAGCCAGAAATACACATGCAAAACATCAACAGATTATTAAATCTTCTTTTCATACAATTTCTACCAGCCCAAAAAGTTTACAAATTGGTGATCTTGTTTTGAAATGGGACAAAGTGCACGAAGATAAAGGCAAACACACTAAATTTCAGAAGATGTGGCTAGGACCATTTCAAATCATCGAAAAGGTAGGACCATCAACATTCATATTGCAGGACCTATCAGGAAAGAGGGATTCTCTTCCTGTCAATGGACTTATCTTGAAAAAATTCTTTACTTAAGAAGGTAACCCCTTCTTGCTTGTAAATATTCAATTTGCAGTTTTGTTTGTTTGAATTTATATATTTAGGAAATAAGGTTGAAAATAGCCTTCCATTGGCCTTTTACTATTTTGAAATTTATTTAAGAAAATAGTGTAAATACTTACTTTCGATAGATGGAAGCCTTTAAGGAAAAGACTACAGTTCTAGTAAGTTAGATAAAAATAAATCTCCGAAAACCTCTTTTATTTTTGTAAAATCTTTACAAGTCTTGAAAATATTGTAAATCATTTTAAGTATTAAAAATACAAGAAAGGTTATTGGTAAAAAAACAAAGATTCATCCAAACTTAACATCTACAACTCTTAAATTGTCATCCATACACTCTTAAGGAGTAAATCATTCACCCCATCCACAAAGTTTGTGATTTTTGAGAGTGTAATTCTAAAATATGTTTGATAAAAGATAAGAGAGCTCATTATGAGCATGCTTACCATGATCATAGGGAACTAATTAAACTGACATTACCAATACTGCATATCAAAACGGGGTAATGGCTTATAATTATAAGACAAGGGGTCTCATCACAAGCTAGCTTGTTTAGTTCAATTATAACCAGTGAATGAAATTGTGAACAGCTAGCCACCAAACTAGGACAATGACATTTTATCTTTTAAAAGAAATAAAGAAAATACAAAATACAAAAAGGAAAAATATGTGTAAACATATATTTTTGGATTATCTCTTAAAAGTTATACACTTAGATGGATGGGACAATGAATGATTAAATGGTTAAAAGGTAACCCTGTCGAGACTATGAAAGTTTTGCTGGAAATAGAGGCACTACCTATGACAACAGAGTCATCATAAAAGCTAAGTTGGAGGACTCCCCTTGTTTTATCTTTATCAACCAACCAAGGCTTAAATAAACTTAGAATGTTTTTATTTTTAAGATTGAAAAGAAATTGCGAAAAGATTTTTCTTATTATATTCAGAGTTAATGATTATCTAATTATTCTTAGATTGACCTCTTTTTCCTCAAAGGTTTCCAAATTAAGAAAGTCATAAATATTGCATTACTTTCTCAAAGATAAATGTTTCTTCCAGTGAATCACCAATTGTTGTGTTGTACAACAACCCCCCATTTGAAAATTTTTATTAAAAAAAATTTAAATAGAAATGGGTCCCTTTTTTAAGACTTAGTTAAATTCAATAATTAAACAATAATCACATTCTTGGATTTAGTCACATAACACATGGAAATCCTTATCAAAATGTCTGATCCGATAGAAATAAATATCCAAAGCCTTTTGTTAAACAAATGTAATATAGTACGTCATATCCTTTAAGAAAATCTCTGATGCAATAACACTATCAGAGATTGCAAATCACAAAATTTGAACAAAGACGCATCCCAAAGGTCGATACCAAACCCCTGATGTGATAACACAGTTGCAAGTGGCCATCACACATAACATGTGACACCTAACAAAAGCCCTTTCAAATTCATTGATGCAATATCATAAAGGAAAGTCTGCTTTTCGAGAAAATGCCGTTAAAGTGTATGTTAGCAGGCATAACCCTTGAAGTAATAATAAATGAAAAAATCAAGCAATTTGCTGATTATCCCGCTGCCTTTTTATACTTCTTACCTTTAAAACAATCGAGGCTACCAATTGAAAATGGTAAGCTTGACCAGTGAACCTCCCAATCTACGATATGCAATTTATCGATGATCGTTGATCGGGAAAGCCAAAAGATTCATTTTAAAGGACCATCACGCATATGCATGATGCAACGTATAATTATTACATTTAGTCATCACGATCGTCAGTTGTGGAGGTCATTAATTTAGTAGTTAAGGTTGAGTCTTTCGAGGATTTCATCTGTGGTAATACTTGATTACATTTTGATTATCATGCTTGAATTACCATAACATTTTTCATTTCACATTTGGTTGAGCGGGTTTATCTCTCTGTTACATTCTTTCATTGTTTGTGTAGAGCAACTCTAAGTTGATGAATCCAAAGAAGATAACGAAGAAGTCCAAGAAATCCAAGGCCCCTATCATAGCCAAAGAAGAAACAGTTAAGAAAGGGTTGATATCTGATACTACCTGCCTCGGTTTAGGCAAAGCATCTTGGGAGAGTATCTACAATTTGCTGGAAGCTGAGGATCTTGAAGAAATTGAGGTGGAAGCAATAGTAGATGGTACGAGTAAATCAAAGAATACTCTTAGAGATTTGGCCTACTCCTATCTGCATACAATATCAGCCCGCGCCAAATTGCTACCTTATAATGACGTGGTCAGGTGGGTTATTGACAGCATCAAAACAACAAACTGAACTTTCTTCAGAACTGATGGAAGAATGTTTGTGTCATTCAAAGCAGAAGATATTAGAAAAATGTACCATTTTCCACAATCAGAGAAGTGTTATAACAAAACATTTTTGGAGGCTTTCGCTGAGGAGAACGCCATCAAATCTAACCCTATCAAAAAATGGAGGCATTTTCGAACCAAGCACAAGCATGAAACATCGGGTATGTACTCCGTAGATTCGTTGGCCTCTCCTTATTTATATGCTGGTGCAATGTTGTGCAGACTCTTCGGTGTCCATGATTCTGCTAAATTTTCTATTGAAATGGTACCATTAATGAAAGTTGTAATCAATTCCTATAGTGATTGGGCAACCATCTTGCCTGATAAAATGGCCAACCAGATACTTGACTTTAGAAAAAGCAAGTTTGTATCTACCTTGGTGATACTATTGTTTTACATGAGTGCCTATATTATGGACACTATCTATTTTAATTCTGAATACCCCATTCTTGGATGGAGATGGAATCCGCAGGATCCCAATCCCATTAACATATATCATAAGGAACTATGTAAAGTTTATTACAAAAACCACTTGTATATAATTTGTCATGGTTTTATCCTTCCCGTGTATTATGCCATATTCAATAAGCTTGCTCCTAGATTACCCAAGGAAGCATCAATCGACCTAACTGCAATTGGGAGTTGGTTTGGTGAAGAGAGCTTCACCTACATAAGATTTTTCAGCAGCCTTGCCAACCCACATGTTCTCCCTCTGTATATCCCTGATAAACTGTTGGATAGAGAATTAGCATATCAAATAATAGTTGAAGGGTTGTCAAAGACTCTTAGGGATTCTAAAAAACACATGTGGCCAACATTTCCCTTCCGATTTAGTGCTTTTACCCTGCATGATTTTAAACATGCAGAGAAGGAAGTTGAGAAAAAAAGTTGTTGAAACTTGCAATCATCCCAAAAAGGCAGTCCAATCCTAGATCGGTTGCCTACAATGTTACTTCTTAGGACAAAATTTCCAAATTTGATCATGAGAAAGGTAACTACGATGATTTGTTTGTTTCAACAGAAGTATTTTCTCAAGTCAAACATTTGGCCAAAATCGAATTGAGAGCAAAACGATTAAAGGAATTTTATAAGTTCAAGGCATAAAGATTGGAAGCCCTACCTCTGGACTTATTGAATACAACCTCTATGGTACAACCACAAGGCCACAATGAAAATCAAATCAGTAAGAATTCTCCCAAAATTGAAAAGATTCCTGAGAAAGAAAAGAGACCAGAAAGGGAGGAGAAGCAGGGAAGAACTGGTGAACCCCTTGATACAGATATTAACATTGATCCCAAGTTAATCAAGGAATGGGAACAATTTGATTCAATCATCAGTAAGCCAATAAATCCCAAGGGTTCACTACACCAGAAGTGAATACAATACAAAAACAATAAGTCAACACAATTCTAATTGTAGGAACAAGTGACCCACCCAGGTTTCAACCAGATATAGAGATTATTCCCAAAAATCTCACTGAGGAGATTCTACTACAAATTGAAGAAATACCACCACTTGATCTCTTCTACAGTCCAAAGCATAGGGTTGTAGTTAAAAGATAGAGGAAGAAGAGGAAAATTGATCAAAGTCCTCTTTTGACTCCTCAGGCAGAGATGATGAACGTGATATGGAAATCAAAGGTCAATCCCTCCGAAGATTTAGCGAAATTGTCATAGTATGCTGGAGCCTATATAGCAATGACGATGGATAAGGCCTTAGAGGTTAGCCACCTGATGAGGGAAAAAGACCAAGCAATCATCCAAATGGAGGCACAGTCAGTAGAACAACAACAAAAACTAGAGTAGCTTGAACAACAGTTGATAGAACAGAGGCAACAAATGCACAATTGAAAGAGCAGTTAAAATTGGAAAAGCAAAGGATTGATGAACAAACTCTCCATAAACAACAGGATTTCGAAAAGAAAAGGATTGATGAGAAAACTCTCCATAAACAATAGGATTTGTCTCAGGAGTTGAACAAACTGTAGATGCTGAGTGAACAAGAGAGGAAAGCAAAAGAAGAACAAATTGCGCTAATGAAAGACCAAATAGAACGATTCAAAGGATATCCCCAGGTAAATGAATTCAGAGCAGAAGCCCTGGAAATAACCAGGACTTTGTCCCAACAATTGGATACTCTATGTCATAATATAACATTGGTCGCCCTCTTATGTGATATCTCTACATCTATGATTGAAAAATCAGTGGATGTAAGGCTTGAATTAGATAAGATAGATAAAAAATTAACTAATTTTCTGTCATGGTAATATTCAAAAGAAGGAAAAGTTGCCAATCTGCTAAGGATATAAGAATCACGTAAGAAAATCTTGTTTTCTAAGTGGGAGTCTCAATTAATGAAAGTTGAAAGAGCAATTTCCAGATGCAGAGCTGCAACAAATAATCTGGTCAAATTGATAAACAGTAGTTTTCATATGTCTAATCTGATTATAGATTGCTCTCTAGGTAAACTCCCAAAGGTAAAATTGTTGGAACAACATTGGAAACAAGAGCTGACAAAAAAGGAAAAATTAATCGGAGGCATCCAAAGCCTGACATGGGAAACATTTTGGCTTTTCCTTGTTAAACCGCACAGTCAGTAGATGGCAATGAAGTGTCTCGCGGATGCAATCAACTGCTTGGTCTTCAAACTCTCTGATGCCACCTATACAACTCAGCTACACTCCAGGATGCCACCGGAAATCTAGCCTATGCTCACAATCTGTCAACTGCAATCACAGGAAAAGGAGCCGATACAGTGAATCCATTTAACCATCGCAGCACTGCTATTTTCAGGATCAATCCCAGATATATGTGTTTTTAGTTATAACAGCACATAGCAATTTTCATTCATAGTATGTTGTTACTATTAGTATTTAAAGGCCCTTTCATGTTTTTAGAAGGGGTCCACAATTTGTATTAAAACTTAACTCGAAAGTCGCACTACTATACTTCTGATATATATTTTTTATAAAAGACTGGACCAGAGTTCTACATTTTGACAAAGAGGCACTTATGAGATTTTCACAATTGCATCTTGTGAAAGCGTTCCCAAATTAGAAAGTAGAATTTGAATGTTATTTACATGGAGAGAATCCAAATGCATACGGTACTATTATCTATGTTTTCATTTTATTTCTCTATGTGAATGAGCATATATCAGCTTTGCTATTATTGATATGTATATATGTTTTATAAAGAAATTCTTTAACTTGTCACTTTTAGATGTTTCATAATTGTTATCTTTCGAATATACATGTCAGTGATATATTATGATCAATGCGATAATATTTTTATTATTACTTTATTTAATTAATTAAACAAATTAATCATCATATGAATGCATATTTCTATTTTATGAATAAGTCATCTTTATGGTTATTTGTAAATAGAAACAATCAAGAATCGCATTGTTAGAAGAATACCCGGGATAGATTAGCTATCTTTGTATATTTTTGAACTATATAGTAAAGCACTTATCACCCTCGTGATACATTATAAACCAATCACCCATCAACTGATATATCATTGGGAAACTGGTCCCATTACATCTAGTCTGATCCACCACACTAAACGGAAAAGGAGCTGCACTAAGGTCTGGACTAGGTGGTTTTCCCTCATGTTGATGCACCGATTTTAGAGGCATCAACAGGCTGGAAGGCCAAGAAACATATATTTGGTTACATAAATTATTGGTAATCGAGAGTCCAAATACTTTAACAAAAATAGAAATTTTTACATTAATTAAAAGAAACAGTTATAGAAGACAGTTATCCATCTGCCCTGAAGGGAGATTTAGATGGGGGGGAAAGGATCCACAAGATATCCTAGAGTTGGGTAGAATAAAGCGGTGGGAGAATTCTCAAGAACAGTTAGAAAAAAAGTACAGGACTTGAGGAGGGACAGGATTCCGAAGGGCCAAGGTACTTGACTGTAGTTGGAAATATTTCACTGTGAACCAAAGAAAGTGCTCGAGGGAGGGTCTATACGTAATTGCTAGACTCGTGGCTGGGACGAGATACTTTCTGGAAAGGATTGAATATTACAAGTTGCTATTATTGAACAAATAAATATCAAAGAAAGTTCCATTAAGAATTAATGTTGGACTGACAAAAAATGATTTAAATGACAAAATAGGACTTCTCATTACGAATTGAGACTAGAAGAATTACCTATGTACAGAATGATTAAACGAAGAAATTATTTGAAAGTGCATTAAGATAAAGAATAGAAATCACTAGTTACATAGTAAAATAATAGACAGTATATGATGTTAATGCATGAAAGATATAGTAAGTAATTCCATTACAATATGGAGACTAACCTTATACAGTAATTAAACAAACATATGCTCTTAAAGTGTTAAGTGTATTTCGCGTATAATAAACAGTGGGACAATCTATGTGAAACCCTATATGATTACTATCAAATTCATTTACTTATTATGCTATAGATTCAAACAAATATTGGTTAATACACCATAAACCATTACAGGAATAACTCAAGGTTATTCGTTGTAAAAGTCATGTTAACAAGGAAACGTTTGGGAGATGTTGAATGAGTATATGTGCTACAATAGCAATAAACCATGCGAAAAGATACAGACCTATGACAGAGATGCAAAGCGTAAAAGACTGCAAGTCATTCTAGAAGTAACCCAGGTGACTCATGGTATAAACAAACTCTAAACAAATTATTCTGGAAGGCCCAAGCAAACTAAGAAAAATTCTCTAAATTTTTAATACTCTGAGTAAGAGAACGGAGGCAATCTCGGCCCATCATTAAATGAGAAACAATACAACTATAATATCATTTAAATATTGAAACACATAATATGACCAAAACCCTCAAAGTCCATTCAAGTAGATAACTTAACACAAAAATAAGGCACAATAGAGAAATATCCATAAAAACTCATGGCCAATCAAGCACTGATAATTCTCCAAATTACTTGTTCCATGCATAGAGTTTGACTATTATATTAAACAATTAATTAATTACGAACCAAAAATATATGCAATCTAAATGAAGAGCTCGGCTCAATGCACAGGTATTATGTTATTGAATAGATAATATTTTCATAGCTAAATAGTTATACACCATAGATAACTTGTGCCAACCTGGAAATGACCATTGAAACCATAAGCCCCTAAACTTTTAAGGAACTTTTTCCAAGCTTTCATGAACTGATAAGATAGGTGAAGGTACCTACAATAGCTGCAAACAAGAAGGAAGTTAGTATGAGGTTAACCGAGAGTGAAATTTACAAATCCATAATGCTAGAAAGAGGAATAATTCATACCTGAAACTGGAGGGTTTCTGCATCGAGCAACCCACCTGCAAATACGTCAAACCTCATTAGTTAACGGATTCAAATTCGAAAGACTATAAATACTCAGGAGAAAATACAGTCGTTTATGAGCTTACCTCCCAAAAAGGATTGTTGGAGCAAAGCCTCTTCCGTAGCTTTGGCAGACCATCAAAATACCCTGGACAGAGGCAGCAACCCTTCAATCTCAATACCAAATGGAGTTCCAAATAGACTTAGAAAATGCAAACTATTGAAACTTCTTGAAGTCACATTATTAGGGTTACCTACCTTCGCTAGACTGAACATCGTAACCAAAGCCAACCGTAGAAGGATTAGTTGTCATCTTGAGATCTTCACCAAACCAAACCCTCACATAACCGAAAGAAACCTCAGGTCGATGACAACAATGAATCCACCAAGTGTCGGACACGAGAAAGTAGTTAGGGGGTTAATCCCTAAACCCTCCCCACTGTCAAATCACCTGGAAGAAACCAATGGAGATAAAGCAAGAGAGATGTCATAGGAGATTATACCAAGTTGGTAGATGCATGCAGCATCCTTGGTCATCATCATGCCACGTGTCCCAGCGTGCGAGGACCATCTAACCAAAGTCTGGGCAGGAATGGTTAACCCGCCAGAGGCCATGTGAGAATTAAACACTGACCACTGTATAAACCTTATGGACTGTGTAATTTAAAATCACACATGAAATATGCATAAGTGTTGTCCAGTGCTACAAGCTGTAATCAATAAGTATTAATGACTTCCATAGATTATTACAGGGATCAGTATGCAAGGTCAAATATGGCTCCATGTAAAAACAATTTTTTTATATATTATATGTATTTCTTAGGTTTTAGTTTTATGACTGTTACAAATGGTATCAGAGCTCAAGTTTGTACACT
>APFE031715189.1:28317-119383 GCA_000404065.3 Pinus taeda | reverse complement strand
AGAATAGGTAAATAAGTGTCATAACAACATAAATTTCCAATAATTACATCAAGAAGGGTGAAAAATCCCATCACAAGTCAAAACTGGTCAAACTGGCTTGATTCGCTGAGCTGAGGAGGAAAACTGTGCCAAAAAACCCTGTGCGCCGCGCGCTTGAGCCCTGTGCACCGCTCACCTTTCCACCTGCTTTTGGGGCACTTATCGGCATAGAAATTGAGCTTAGATTGGCTTGTTGGAAAGCCCTGGATGTCTACTTTCCAGCCCAAGTGGAATTTTCCAATTTGGTCTCCATTTGACCCTCCAAAAGTGGATTCTCCCAGAAGTACTTCCTGCTGGTGAAAAAAGTGGCAGAAAGGTGATTTTCATTATGTTTTTTAAGCTTTTGATCACCCAAAACTTGATGAAATGTCCTGGAAATTTATGAGCATGTGTATTTCATCATGACAAATCCAAAAATGTAAGCTACCTGTGATTTGGGCCTCCCCATCTTATGGGTCGCGCGCTGAGCATGACGCATAGAGCCAAAAAACTTGTTTCGCAAGCAAAAAATTTTGAAATGACAAAAATTTCTCCAAATTTGCCCAAAATTGGAGTGAAGACCCTCCATCATGTATCATGCTCAACTAATGAATCTTCGGCCAAAACTCGAAGCGGATTAGGCCTTTTGCGTTGTTTTTGTGCTTTGCTCAAACGCCTCTTAAGGATCTTCATTCTCGCTTTGCAAACATGCATGCGAGCCCAATAGTGAGTCTTCATGTGGTGAAGCATGTCCTTGTCCCTGTTTGCCTTTGCAGACAACTTCTCCAAATGAGTGTTCACCCAGATGAGCATTGATTCCCGATCAATAGGTGTCAAATCACCGGGTCTCCTATGAGCCAATTCCCGGTCTTCCCGAATCTTCCGCAGCTCATAAAGTTCATCTCATCTTCCAACTGTTTGTTGCGCTACTCTAAGTGGTTGATCACCCATTTAGCCATCTGCAATTTCTTTTGTAGCAACTCATTCTCGACCCTTTGCTCTCGGATGATCTCCTTGAGCTCTGAGTTGGGCGAACTAGCATCAACATCAATGATACCGATATCCTGAACTCCTGAAGGACCCTCATCAACCATGGGTCTCTTGCCCCTATCCTGAATCTGTACCTATGCTAAAGATGGAGGCGAGACCCCTTCCACATGATTTGGAGACAATACTCGCTCTGTTGATGATGTCAACGAGACCCCTTCCACCCCGGGTGGAGATAGTACTCATCGTGCGGCTGCAAATAAGGCCTTGGGGCCTTTCTGATATGTCACATATACTAGAGAATCAACATGCTCGGTCTCAGGAATGTCAAACTACTGTGAAGGCCCTCCCTCATCATGAAAAATCTCTTGAGGAGGCTGTAGCATGGAAAAGAAATCACGGGAGATGAAATCCTCCCAAGCAATACCTTGTTGTGCCAACTGATGCATCACTATGATTTCGATCAGTGCATAGTGATATATGCTCCTGTGTTGATGTGCCGGGGTCTTCCTCTGTACTAAAGGTACCGTCCTCTCTATGTTTCGGCACATGAAAAATGAAATGTTCATCATACGTACCCATGTGAAATGCATCAACAAACGAACATGGTATGCATAGAGACGTGAGAATCTGCCCTCACAGCTGAAATACCGAATGATGAGTTTCATCAATGGTGCAAAATCATCTTTCAAGTATCTGAAAGGAAAGGCTACACTCAAGTGTTTGATATATACGGGCTTGACATATGGCTCATAGTAATACCTATCCAGCATCTGGCATTTACTCCATTCCTCCCCCACATTTGGTATCCCGGTGGCCTGAGCAATAATGTCGGGTGACAAAGTGAAATCCACTCCGGCAAGGTTTACATGACCATCCTGTAGGTTAAGGAAAAATAGATGGACCAGTTCCTGATGATGCTGAGTTTGTGAGATCATCTCACAATATTGGTAACATGCTTGGCGCTGAAAACAATCCATTGCAAGTGGGCAAGCTTACAATTGAGCCAAAGAAGTAGGCTCCTCCCTAACATGCTGTGCACTTTTGCCGCCTTTGTGATACCTCCATGGCACATTAGGCACATTGACCTCCGGTGTAGAGTCACTATCATAATCCTGCTCATATACTGACTCGGTCCCTGACATGTTCTTTAACAACAAGGTAGATGGAATATATATATATGCTAATATAGAACTGTGTGCCAAAATTTGACTGTTGACTTTTTTGTCTTTTTATCAAAATGCTGTGACCAAGGGGACATAAATGACAATGGAATTGTTAGGAAAAGGGAAGCATTAGGGAAATGGGAACAATGGAAATAAAATAAGGAAATTAGGGAAGGGAAAGGAGCATAGAAATTTTTTAGGGTTTTGAAATAAGGTAGGGATTATATGGTTATAGGGGAGGGATTAGGATTTTGAGAGAGGAAGGTGTAGTGTTTCGTAGGGATTTATTGGGGAAAATATTTGGGGAATATAGGAAATGGGAAACAAGGGAAATAAAAAAACCTTGGCAACTTTTAGTTTGGGGACCTTACAACAATCTTGGTACTTTAAAATCCTTACAAAAAATTAGTAGAGAAGGAGGGTTTTTACATTCGGTTTTCATGACAAATATATCATATTTTCTATATATAAATCATCAAAAACCAAAATCAAGCCATGAGTGCAGGCCTACCTACGAATTGATGCACGAGGAGAGGGTTTTTGAGTGAGTTTTAGGCAAGTCTGGGCATGAACCTGAATGCACCGCGCGCGTGTTAAAATACACTGTAAAAAGTTGCCTCATGCGCCGCGCGCCTATCCTGATGTGCTGCGCACCCTAGAAATGGCTCAAGTTACTCACAAACTCACAAAATCGCCTTAGGATGCTGCTCTTCACTCTTGGAATGTGGAATGGTTTGCAAATGAGGAGAAAAATCTTCATATAGTCTCCATTTTTATTTTTTCTTGACCAAAACCCATTTTCTTATGTTTTGTTGTTGACACTTTTTCACAATTAATAGACTTTGATATTTTTGGTTTCATCCTTCAAATTGGTTGAAATGATGATTTTCTCTGATAATTTTTTGCAGGGATAGCTCTGATATGCTTCGGCAAAGGAGACCAAGGCTGCACTTGAACAATTGAAGAACTGAAAATTTTTACAATTTTTACAAAAATGAGGTGGCGACTTATCTTCAAAACTGAGTTTTGAAGAGAAGTCCTTATTAAGCTACACAATGATGAAAACTATTGAAGTGATGATCTATCAAAGACATCCCTCTAGCCTGCTGGTCTTCTAAGGCTTTCCAAGACTAAACTGACTCAAACCCTAGACCTAGACCTAAAAATTTAAAACATGACTGCAAATGACTCGTGAAGCTTTATGACTTAACCTGAACCAACAGTGACATGCATGAGGGGAATGAATGACAAAAACCACTCCATCAGAGTAATGGCATGCCTAACGAAATGCAACTGATGAAAACTGGTGGGACACCTAAAACATGAAATGCAAAAAAGAGCTTTGATCTCTAATGGAGGGATAACTAGACCGACTCTAACATTGGCTCCAATGGGGATGGTAGCTCCTTGGAGATGCCAAGAACTGCAGATCTCTGTAAGAGCTAGACAGTGTCTTCATCCATTGGGCGATGGAGTCATTATTCCAACACAAAATCTTAAAAATTTGATTGAAAAAACCAAAATTGCTTTGACCAAACTAGACTCGAAACTAAAAGATTTAGACAACTGACTTTGACCAACTTAGACTAACTAACCTTCATTTTCAGAATTATAGCCTTCACCTCGGGCCCCAAATTGAAGATGACAAGTTAGTTTACATGTGCAATAGAAAAAAAGTAAAATGATATGTACAATGATGATAAAATGAGCAGAAGATACTCAGAAGTAGTATCTCTTTAACAACCGACCATTAATCGGCCCTCTAGAACATTCATCTCCATTCATCTATTTGAGAAGGAAAGCGTTTTGGCCACGATATGCTGCAATCTTGTAAGGACCCTTCCATAAATTTTCAAATTTGCCATGTTTTCCCTTATCTTCATGTCGAGCATCCCATCTCAAAACGACCTCATCTAGCTGAAATGTGTTCGCCTTTGCTTTCTGATCATAAATCTTTTTGATGCGCTCCTGCAACTTGCAAGTGTTTTGAAATACCTCCTCCCGTGTCTGCTGCAAATGAATCATCTGATTAATCCTTCTCTACATAGGATCTTCCTCACTACCCGCTTCTTGAAGCAATTTGACTACCGGGACAGCAAGCGAAGTAGGAAAAACTGTGTCTGTTCCATACACTAACTCGAAAGGAGACATGCCAATAGACTTTTTCCGACTCACCCTATCAGCCCATAGTGCATTTATCAACTTCTTGTGTCAACCCTTTTTGCTGATTTCCAACAATTTCTTAATGATATTGACCAAAGATTTATTGGACGACTATGCCAATCCATTTCGTTGAGGGTGGTATGCGGTTGAATGTCCCAAGCTAATATTGTACTTATAGCAAAACTCAATCATCCCTTTTTACTTAAACGCTGGTACATTATCCGTGATTAACTTACTTGGACATCCAAAATGTGACAAAATATTGGTTTCAAGAAAAGAAATAATTACCGCATCTGTAGCTTGTCGAGTAGGAATTGCTTCAATCCATTTTGTAAAGTAGTCTGTAGCTGTCAATATCCATCGATGTTGTCCTGATGATGCCAGATGAATTTCGCCGATGAAATCCAATCCCCACTGCTGAAAAGGTGCACTGACTTCAATTGGTTTGAGAGGCAAAGGCTGGAGTTTCTGTTTGCCTTCAAAAATTTGGCATTCATGACAATTTTTAACAGCCTTATATACATCTGAAAATAATGAAGGCCAATAATAGCCTGCCCTTAGAATCTTGTTTGTTGTGGTCTTCCAAAACAGATGACCCCCACAGTCTCCTCTATGAAAATCTTCCACGACTCTTTTGGCTTCCTCCTCGACCAAACAATTCAATAACATTCCACCAGGGTCTTTCCAAAACAATGCTGAATCTAATATGCAGAATTTTGTAGCCTTCAGTTTCAATGTTATACCTCTGTTTCTCAGCATTCCAGGAGGTGAAGACAAATGCTGAAGTACATATAAAATGTCAGCGTACCAAGGAGAGGAAAGAAACATTTCAAATACCTGAACGGATGGATTCTCCTCATCTTCATCGGACATGGCAGCAATCAAATTTATGTCTAGAACTTGCAGATTTGTTTCAGCCATTAGCTTGGGAGTCCTTGACCTTTGATCAGCTTGGTGGGTTTAATTTCTACATCATACTCTAACAATGCAGCAATCCACTTACCCCGTCTGCCTTCTGGATTTGCCCGTACTAAAACATCTTTAACTGTTGCGTTAGGAACATAAGCTAGAATATGTGAATGCAATATATACACATGGAAATCTTTCAAGGCCTTAACAAGCGCAAGTGCTTGCTTCTCAATAATGTTATATTTCAATGCTCCATCTCTTATAATCCGACTGAAAAAGCAATGGGCTTTTCAACACCTTCCCTCTTTTGCATTAATACAACTGCCAAAGTGTGCACAGAAGCAAATGAGAACAAAATAAAATCCTAAGTGTAGTCTGGGCTGATCAAAATAGGAGCTGAAGAAAGAGCTAACTTCACTAAATTAAATTATTTCACCACCAGTTCGGTCCACTTTACCTGACTGTCCTTCTTGAGCATGCTTGTGATTTCTCTAAGATGCTCTGCTAGATTTGGAATGAAGCGACGCAGAAAATTCAGTTTACCATTGAAGGAATGTATTTATTTCTTGTTCTGGGGATGTTCAATTTGCTGAATGGCTTCAACACGTGCGAGATCAACACGGATGCTGTCTTTAGATATGATGTGGCCAAGAAGTTTGCCCTCATCCATGGAAAAAAGACTCTTTTTCAGATTCAGCGATATGCCATATTTTCTGCACTTTTGGAAAACAATTTTCAAATGATACAAATGTTCCTCATCAGAATTTGAAAACACGGTTAAGTCATCAAGATAAACAACTAAAAATACATCTTTCTCATTGGCGAAAGCCACGTCCATTGCACGCTGAAAGGTGGCTCCTGCATTTTTCAAACCAAAGCGCATCTTTGCATAATGAAATGTTCCCCATGGAGTGGTGAATGTTGTCTTGTCACGGTCATCTTCATGCACTAAAATCTGATTGTATCCTGAATAACCGTCGAGTAGTGACATCCTTGGTGCTCCAACTACTCGCTGCAACATATGGTCCATTTTGGGAAGCGGATAATTGTCTTTTAAGGACACCTTATTCAAATTTCTGAAGTCAATACATAAACGGATTTCACCTGTTTTCTTCCTTATGGGCGCCAAGTTTGATATCCAATCTGAAAATCGGATAGGCACAATGATTCCTGACTTATACAATCTGTTTACCTCTTTCTCAATTGATGGCAGCAGCTTCGGATTAATTGTCCTCAACTTTTGACGAAAAGGCTTCTGATTTGGCTTAATAGGAATAGTATGCTGAATAATATTGGTGTCATATGTTTTTAGATCTGAATAATCCCATGCAAAAACATCAGAAAATAGAGACAACAATTTCGCATATTCTGTTTTTACCTTTAGTGACAATGAATTTGATAGCTTTACCATCTTGGGATTCTCAGCTGTCCCAATGTTTACTTCTTCAACACCTTTTTCAGTTGGTCTCAATGTCGGTTTGCAGGCCACATCATCTTGGTCAAACAGCTCCTCTAAAGGAATCAATCCCTTAGGAATAATGTTGTCTTTAAGTTGCAGCACGTCCATTTGATTTACTTGTATATTATCACTACCATCATCATGTTCAGTATCTATTGAGGTATCTTTGAACTTACCCTTATTTTGCAGAAACTGATTGATCTCCTCATCATCTTGAAAGACTTGCCAACATCACTGATTGTCTGGAATGGTGGGATGGTGTTTCACATGGATCTCAAACTTGTTGTTGGAATTCATTGGAATTTTTAAATTGCTTGCTGCCTTAGCAAGTCCATCAGCAACACCATTTTGTATGCAAGGCACACATGTTAAGGTATGATCAGAAAACAACTTCAAAATATCTAAGACTGCATTTCAATATGCTCTCATGTGAGGATGTTTGGCCTGAAACTCACCCTTAACTTGCTTTATCACCAACTCGGAATCACCATAGACCGCAATCTTCTTCGCTTTCAGCTTTCTAAGAATCTTTAGGCCAGCAATGAGAGCCTCATATTCTGCCTCATTATTTGAACAATCAAATGCTAGTATATAGGAACACACTCTTACCTTGCTTGGAACTTTGTCTTGAGTGGAAAAGGGACTTCGAATCCACACACCAATACCAGCACCATCACTACCTACTGCGCCATCAAAAACCATGGTCCAAAGACCATCTTCATCTTCTTCCAAGTGTTGAAATTGTGTTAGCTCTGTTTTTTCTGTTTGCTGCCCCTTATCTTCAGCTATTTGCTCCATGGTAGCTTGCTTTTCTCCTCTTTCCTTTTGTAGAACTTCTCTGAAATTTTCAGTGATCTCTGGTATATCTTCTGCCTGAACTAACTAACTATCTAGATCATTAAAACTATCAGCAAATAAAACAGATGACTCCAAATCTGTATGTACATAATTTACAGGATGATTGATTGGCTTTTCTTTGCTGGTAATCATATATTTCATCTTTTGCTCTCGATATAGCTTTCTCATTTGACCGAAGACTGGAATTGTAGCATAAGAAAAGTCTAACTGTAAAGTACCCTTCAACTTAGCCCCCCAAGATCTTGAAAGTAGCATACCAAAACATGGTGGAATGTCTGCCACCACCACATCCATCAAGACATTCTTTGCTGGGATTTGGTCTAAGCTAACAACCAAGTCTTTGATGAGCCCGATACATCTCACACGGCTGGAATCAAATGAATACAGATCATGATATTTCCTTGCAATGTCTAACCCAGCTTCTCCATGATCACCTTTGGCATCAAATTGTGTGAAGCACCCGAATCGAACATAGCATTGTGCAAAACATATTCATGAAATCTCAAACTGATATAAAAGGGAGGAACATCACTATCCAGGGACTCACCATGCAATGCTCGTCCAAAAATCAATTTTGGATGATCATCTTCAACTTTCACCATGTCCAACATGGGATCAAAATTCAGAATTTTAGAAACTTGACCTCAGTAGCTGCTATTTTTCATGATTTCGGTCAAAGGAATAGATATTTTTAATTTGGAAATTTCATTTTCCAAACTAAATGCTGAAACTTTGTCACCTTCTTTGACCGGAACCTCTCTCCTATCTTTGATTATAGCTGCCTGATTTGTCCTTTCTGCTGCTGATATCTTGCTAGTTGTGGGATCGATTGTCTCTTTTCCTTTCTTTGGTGGTATTGGTGAATCTGTCTTTGGTGCTGTAGCTTCTTTTCTTTTCTGAATTGGATTGATGGGCACATCTTGGTTTCTCAATGAATACTGCTTCTGTTGATTGGACAAGGCATTCAAATATCCTCTTTGGTAATCATCTAAATCTGCATCACTAGCTAAGATAAAATCTTCATCTTGCTGGGCGCCTGAAATTTCTCCATACTCTTCTTCTTCAGTGATGTAAACGGGAAGATCATCAGGAGTAAAGAAGTGGTTTTGGTCTCTTACTACATCAACATCTTCATCTGAATCGTGACTCACAAAATTCTGCAAAAGAGGAGTCTTGATCGGTTGCTAGGCTACCGGCTCTTGTACTCTTGGTTCACGCTGCTTAATTATGAACTGGGGTTGTTGCTGGCCACGGTAATTTGGATTACGAATTTGCAGTTCTGATTTTTCAAGGTTCAACCTTTTGAACATCTCACGAAGCCAAGGCGGTTCTGATGTAGATTCTTCCTTTATAGTCACTCTTTTCTCTGCTTTTAACCGAGCTCTCTTGTCATTCAGATTTGCCTCAACATTAACAGCAATCTTTTGCATATCTTCTAAAGTAGGTGGATCTCTATCCCGTAATGAATAAGCCATCTCCGGATCAAAGCCATCCGGGAATTTGAGAAGAGCTATTTTCTAGATGGTCTTAAATCATCCGGAATAGCATTATAAACTGTATTGAACTTGATAATGTAGTCTTGGACAGACTCACCATGATTGCGTTTGATATTATTGTACTCGGCATTGATCTGAAGCGTATCCTTCCTGAGTTCCCAACGATCTAGAAACTGCTTCTGAAGTTCAGCCAACGTAGGTATACTTCCGGCTCCCAAGCCTCTGAACCATTTTCTTACCTCTCCTCCGAATGTTTGTACAAACAATCACATAGTTACATCCTCTTCATCAATCTCATATAAATCATAAAAATTTGTCATTTTGTCTATGTGCTGCTGAGCAGACACACTTTGAGGAGTGCCATCAAATAAAGGAATATTACTCTAATAGTCCGCAGGCATATCATGCAATTGCTGAGGTAAAGCAAGAGGTGCGAAACAAGTAGCCATTGCTCTAGGTGGATTTACTCTAGGTGTTGTTGGTGGAGTGGGTGTAGTTGCTGTATGAGGAATATGTGGAGGTGTATGTGGAGGAGAAGCGATGTGGGATGAAGGAGGGGAATTGACTACAGATTCTCGATAAGTAATTATAGGCTGCACAGGAATGGTAGGAATGAAAGGTGGTTCAGTAGGAATTCTAGAGGTAGATGCCGTGACAGTGGATCCAATGTTTACAGATACAACTTTTAAGAAATCAGCATGATTGGCGGCTTGGATGTCTGTCTGAAGGTGCCTCAAGATAAAATTGTCAATTAATTTATTGTGCCTTTCAAATTCAAGAGCTGCAGCAAAGTCAAGATTTGGAACAATAGAATCAAGAGCGTTTTCAGACTTGGTTTTAAACAATGACAATTCAAACTTTTCGTTAAAAGGAAGTTCTTCAAGGTATTCAAAAAGTGCAGGACATGAATGAGATTTAACCAAGGGAGTCGCCGAGCTTTCTTGACAGAGGATTTTTCGAATCAAATTTGGATTTTCGTAAATAGGAGGTGGGTTTGGATCTGGATTAGCTCTTGTATGTCTTTTTGAAGCCATTGTGTTTATCAGAAGATCAAAAGAACTAAAATAATTCAGCCAAATCGTTTGCTAGACTCAATCATCCAAAGGTCTAGAATGAACAAAAGTACTGGGGTGATTTGCAAATCAAGGTTTCACAAGCTAACTGGAGATCGACTGAAGCAACATTTATCTACTCTCGCTTATGCATAGCATGAGCGTTTCGAAAGCTACCTAGCGTGACTTCAGACTCCGTCTAAGACTTGTGAAACAAACTCATCCGCAAGCAAACCATTGAGATTTCTTCCCCAGTATGGTCGCCACTATGTTAGCGCTCAAATCTGCCTTAGGCTGAAGTAAGGTGAGACTCAAGGCCACATCAAACCACGCTCAACCTCGTAGCTAGCCCTACGAGGATAGGAGAGGGCTCTCTCCAGGTCAAACTCGGCAAAATAAAATCAAAGAGGCTCGAGATGACCGAATTGATGACTAATTTTAGGCTAGGTATGAAGTACAAAGAGTTTAGAATTGATTTTTAAAGATTTTGTTGAATTCAAGGGAAAGGTAATTTTGGGTGCGGGGATGAGGCACAGCTTTTGCACAGGTCTACTTGGGGCAAGATAGGTGATTGTTTCGATGCCTTAAAGCAATTGAGATGGGTAGATCAGACTAGTGAGGAGCTAAGGAGAGCAAGGGAGTCTCAAGGATTCTCCTTAAACTGAAGAAAACATAGAAGATTAAACAAATTTAAAGGTAGAGCATAGCAATTTCATGGATTCTACCTTAACACTTCATTCGTTTAATTACAGAATATTTAATAGAGAAAATGATACACATACACAACTTAAAAGTACTGAGGGAAACACACCATCAACACATAAAGCCACATGAATCCCAAATAGTGCTGCAAAACCCTAGTCTTTCCTTTGCCAAAATGTAGATAAGATATGTACAATATAGTGTCAAGCTATTCCCAAGAGTCCAACCCTGAAAATGACTAATAAAATACATAATATAGGCAAGCCAACTCATTACCTTGCCTCTAGGGGTCGAGCTCATCATCCTAGGAGCTGTTTCAACCAATTCTAAACTAAGCATTACAATCTAGGCAGTCAAAACAACTTGCCTCTATAAGCTAGGAAACCAATTCATTCATTACATTTTTGATATTTTATGAATGAACCATCTAGAATAGGTAAATAAGTGTCATAAAAACATAAAGTTCCAATAATTACATCAATAAGGGTTAAAAGTCCCATCACAAGTCAAAACTGGTCAAACTGGCTTGATTTGCTGAGCTGAGGACAAAAACTGTGCCAAAAAACCCTGTGCGTCGCACGCATTTGCACCTACTTGTGGGGCACTTCCCGGCATCCAAATTGAGCTCCGGTTGGCTTGTTGGAAAGATCTAGATGTCTACTTTCCAACCCAAGCAAAATTTTCCAATTGGGTCTCCATTTGACCCTTCAAAAGTGGATTCTTCTAGAAGTACTTCCTACTGGTACAAAAAGTGGCAGAAAGGTGATTTTCATGATGTTTTTGAGCTTTTGATCACCCAAAACTTGATGAAATGCCTTGGAAATTAATGAGCATGTGTATTTCATCATGGAAAATCCAAAAATTTAAGCCACTTGTGATTTGGACCTCCCCATCTTATGGGTTGCACGCTGAGCGCGACGCGTAGAGCCAAAAAACCTATTTCACAAGCCAAAAATTTTGAAACGACAAAATTTTCTCCAAATTTGCCCAAAATTGGAGTGAAAACCCTCCATCATGTATCATGCTCAACTAATGAAGCCTCGGCCAAAACTCGAAGCGGATCAGGCCTTTTGCGTTGTTTTTGCGCTTTGCTCAAACGCCTCTTGAGGATCTTCCTTCTCGCTTTGCAAACATGCATGTGAGCCCAATAGTGAGTCTTCATGTGGTGAAGCATGTCCTTGTCCCTGTTTTCCTTCGCCAAAAACGTCTCCAAATGAGTTTTCACCCGGATGAGCATTGATTCCCGATTAATAGGTGTCAAATCACCGGGTCTCCTACGAGCCAATTCCCGGCCTTCTCGAATCTTCCGCAGCTCATAAAGTTCATGCTCATCTTCCAACTGTTTGTTGCGCTACTCTAAGTAGTTGATCACCCATTTAGCCATCTGCAATTTCTTTTGCAGCGACTCATTCTCAGCCCTTTGCTCTCGGATGATCTCCTTGAGCTCTGAGTTGGGAGAACTAGCACCAATATCAATAATACCGATATCCTGAACTCCTGAAGGACCCTCATCAACCATGGGTCTCTTGCCCCTATCCTGAATCTGTACCTGTGCTGAAGATGGAGGCAAGACCCCTTCCACAGGATGTGGAGATAATACTCGCTCTGCTGATGATGTCAACGAGACCCCTTCCACCCCGGGTGGAGATAGTACTCATCGTGTGGCTGCAAATAAGGCCCTGGGGCCTTTCTGATATGTCACATATACTGGAGCATCAACATGCTCGGTCTCAGGAATGTCAAATTGCTGTGAAGGCCCTCCCTCATCATGAACTATCTCTGGAGGAGGCTGTAGCGCGGAAAAGAAATCCCGGGAGATGAAATCCTCCCAAGCAATACCCTGTTGTGCCAACTAATGCATCACTATGATTTTGATCAATGCATAGTGATATATGCTCCTGTGCTGATGTGTCGGGGTCTTCCTCTGTAGTAAAGGTACCATCCTCTCTATGTTTCAGCACATGAAAAACAGAATGTTCATCATACGTACTTGTGTGAAATGCATCAACAAACGAACATGGTACGCATAGAGACGTGAGAATCTGCCCTCACAGCTGAAATACCGAATGATGAGTTTCATCAATGGTGCAAAATCATCTTTCAAGTATCTGAAAGGAAAGGCTGCGCTCAAGTGTCTGATATATGCGGGCTTGATATATGGCTCATAGTAATACCTGTCCAGCATCTGGCGTTTACTCCATTCCTCCCCCACATTTGGTATCCCGGTGGCCTGAGCAATAGTGTTGGGTGACAAAGTGAAATCCACTCCGGCAAGGTTTACATGACCATCCTGTAGGTTAAGGACAAATAGACGGACCAGTTCCCGATGATGCTGAGTTTGTGAGATCATCTCAAAATATTGGTAACATGCTTTGGCGCCGAAAACAGTCCATTGCAAGTGGGCAAGCTTGCAATTGAGCCAAAGAAGTAGGCTCCTCCCTAACATGCTGTCCACTTTTGCCACCTTTGTGATACCTCCGTGGCACATTAGGCACATGGACCTCTGGTGTAGAGTAACTATCATAATCCTGCTCATATACTAACTCGGTCTCTGACATGTTCTTTAACAACAAGGTAGCTGAAATATATATATATGCTGATATAGAACTGTGTGCCAAAATTTGTCTGTTGACTTTTTTGTCTTTTTATCAAAATGCTGTGACCAAGGGGACATAAATGTACGAGGAATTTTTTAGGAGGGGAAAAGATTAGGGAAATGGGAAATATGGAAATAAAATAAGGAAATTAGGGAAGGGAAAGGGGCATAGAAATTTTGAAATGTTAGGGTTTTGGGATGAGGTAGGGATTACATGTTTATAGTAGAAGGGAGGGATTAGGATTTTAAGGGAAGATAGTGTAGGGTTTTATGAGGATTTATTGGGAAACATATTGGTGAAAATAGGGGATGGGAAACAAAGGGAATAGGAAAACCTTGGCAACAGTGATTTTTGAAAACCCTACAGCAAAATTGGCACTTGAATCCTTACAGCAAATTGATGAACAAAGAGGGTTTATACACTTGGTTTTTCATGGCAAGTATAGCATAATTTCTTTACATAAACCATCTAAAAACCAAGAGCAAGCTACGAGTGTAGGCCTACCTGCGAATTGATGCGTGAGGAGAGGTGATTTGAGTGATTTTTAGGCAAATCTGAGCATAAACTCCTATGCACCGGGCGCCTCACCCAACTCGCCGCGCGCGTGTTAAAATACACTGGAAATTGTTGTCTGATGCGCCGCGCACCTCTGGTGCGCTGCGCGCCTATCCTGATGCGCCGCACGCCCTGGAACTGACCCAAACTGCTCACGAACTTGCAAAATCGCCTTTGAACGATGCTCTTGGCTCTCAAAATGTGGAATAGGTTGGAAATGAGGAGAAATGACTTGATATAGCCTCCTTTTTTAATTTTTGCTTAATGAAAACCCATTTTCTTATGTTTGGTTGTTGACACTTTTTCAAATTTAATAGGCTCTGACCTTTTTGGTTTCCCCTTTAAAATCGGTTGAAATAATGATTTTCTCTGATATTTTTTGTAGGGATAGCTTTGATATACTCTGGCAAAGGAGACCAAGGTTGCACTTGAACAATTGAAGAACTGAAAATTTTGACAATTTTTACAAAAATGAGGTGGCAACTTATCTTTAAAACAGAGTTTTGAAGAGAAGTCCTTATTCAGCTGTACGATGATGAAAATTATTGAAGTGATGATTTATCGAAGACATCCCTCTGGCCTGCTGGTCTTCTAAGGCTTTCCAATACTAAACTGACTCAAACCCTAGACCTAGACCTAAAAATTTAAAACATGACTGTAAATGACTTGTGAAGCTTTATGACTTAACCTGAACCAGTAGTGACATGCACGAGGGGAATGAATGACACAAACCACTCCATCAGAATTATGGCATGCCTAACGAAATGCAACTGATGAAAACTTGGTGGGACACCTAAAACATGAAATGCAAAAAAGAGCTTTGATCTCTGATGGAGGGATAACTAGACCGACTCTAACATTGGCTCCAATGGGGATGGTAGCTCCTTGGAGATGCCAAGAACTGCAGATCTCTGTAAGAGCTAGACAGTGCCTTCATCCATTGGGCGATGGAGTCATTATTCCAACACAAAATCTTGAGAGAATTTGACTGAAAAAACAAAAATTTTGACATCCAAACTAAACTCAAAGCTAAAGATTTTGAGAACTGACTTGACAAACTTAGACAAACTAACTTTCATTTTTTAGAATTATAGCCTTCACCTCGGGCCCCAAACTAAAGATGATAAGTTAGTGTACATGTGCAATAGAACAAAAGTAAAGTGATATGTACAATGGTAATGAAATGAGCAGAAAATATTCAAAAATAGTATCTCTTTAACAGCCGACCATTGATCGGCCCTCCAGGATATTCATCTCCATTCATCTCTTTGAGAAGGAAAGCATTTTGGCCGCGATATGCTGCAATCTTGTAAGGACCCTTCCATAAATTTTCAAATTTTCCATGCTTTCCCTTGTCTTCATGATGAGCATCCCACCTCAAAACAACCTCATCTAGTTGAAATGTATCCGCCTTTGCTTTCCGGTCATAAATCTTTTTGATGCGCTCCTGCAGCTTGCAAGTGTTTTGAAATACCTCCTCCCGTGTCTTCTGCAAATGAATCATCTGATTAATCCTTCTCTACATAGGATCTTCCTCACTACCCGCTTCTTGAAGCAATTTGACTACCGGGACAGCAAGCGAAGTGGGAAAAACCGTGTCTGTTTCGTACACCAACTCGAAAAGAGACATGCCAATAGACTTTTTCTGACTCACCCTATCAGCCCATAGAGCATTTATCAACTTCTTGTGCCAGCCCTTTTTGCTGATTTCCAACAATTGCTTAATGATATTGACCAAAGATTTATTAGATGACTCCGCTAATCCATTTCCTTGAGGGTGGTATGCGGTTGAATGTCCCAAGCTAATATTGTACTTATAGCAAAACTCAATCATCCTTTTTTATTTAAACGCTGCTGCATTATCTGTGATTAACTTACTTGGACATCCAAAACGTGACAAAATATTGGTCTCAAGAAAAGAAATAATTACTGCATCTGTAGCTTGTCGAGTAGGAATTGCTTCAATCCATTTTGTGAAGTAGTCTGTAGCTGTCAATATCCATCGATGCTGTCCTGATGATTCCGGATGAATTTCACCAATGAAATCCAATCCCCACTGCTGAAAAGGTGTGCTAACTTCAATTGGTCTGAGAGGCAAAGGCTGGAGCTTCTACTTTCCTTGAAAAATTTGGCATTCGTGACAATTTTTAATAGCCTTATATACATCTGAAAATAATGAAGGCCAATAATATCCTGCCCTTAGAATCTTATTTGCTGTAGTCTTCCAAAACAGATGACCCCCACAGTCCCCTCTATGAAAATCTTCCACGACTCTTTTGGCTTCCTCTTCGACCAAACAATTTAATAACATTCCACTAGGATCTTTCCAAAACAATGCTGAATCTAGTATGCAAAATTTTTCAGCCTTCAATTTCAATGTTCTACTTTTGTTTCTCGGCATTCCAGGAGGTGAAGACAAATGCTGAAGTACATATAAAATGTCAGCGTACCAAGGAAAGGAAAGAAACATTTCAGATACCTGAACGGATGGGTTCTCCTCATCTTCATCAGACATGGCAGCAATCAAATTTATGTCTAGAACTTGCAGATTTGTTTCAGCCATTAGCTTGGCGAGTCCTTGACCTTTGATCAGCTTGGTGGGTTTAATCTCTACATCATACTCTAACAACGCAGGAATCCACTTACCCCTTCTACCTTCCGGATCTGCCTGTACTAAAATATCTTTAACTGCTGTGTTAGGAACATAAGCTAGAATATGTGAATGCAATATATAAACACGGAAATCTTTCAAGGCCTTAACAAGCGCAAGTGCTTTCTTCTCAATGATGTTATATTTCAATGCTCCATCTCTAATAATGCAACTGAAAAAAGCAATGGGCTTTTCAACACCTTCTCTCTTCTGCATTAGTACAGCTGCCAAAGTGTGCTCAGAAGCAAATGAGAACAAAATAAAATCCTGAGTGTAGTCAGGACTGATCAAAATAGGAGCTGAAGAAAGAGCTAAATTCACTAAATTAAATGATTTGACCGCCTCTTCGGTCCACTTTACCTGACTGTCCTTCTTGAGCATGCTTGTGATCTCTCTAAGATGCTCTGCTAGGTTTGGAATGAAGCGACACAGAAAATTCAGTTTACCATTGAAGGACTGAATTTCTTTCTTGTTCCAGGGCTGTTCAATTTGCTGAATGGCTTCAACACATGTGGGATCAACACGGATGCCGTCTTTAGATATGATGTGACCAAGAAGTTTGCCCTCATCCATGGCAAAAAGACTCTTTTTCAGATTCAGCGATATGCCAAATTTTCTGCACTTTTGGAAAACAATTTCAAATGATACAAATGTTCCTCATCAGAATTTGAAAACACAGTTAAGTCATCAAGATAAACAACTAAAAATACATCTTTCTCATTGGCAAAAGCTACGTCCATTGCCCGCTGAAAAGTGGCTCCTGCATTTTTCAAACCAAAAGGCATCTATGCATAATGAAACGTTCCCCATGGAGTGGTGAACGTTGTCTTGTCACGATCATCTTCATGCACTAAAATCTAATTGTATCCTGAATAACCGTCGAGTAGTGACATCCTTGATGCTCCAACCACTCGCTGCAATATATGATCCATTTTGGGCAGCAGATAATTGTCTTTTAATGAATCTCACCTGTCTTCTTCCTTACGGGCACCAAGTTTGATATCCAATCTGAAAGGCACAATGATTCCTGACTTATACAATCTATTTACCTCTTTCTCAATTGATGGTAGCAGCTTCAGATTGATCCTCCTCAAATTTTGACGAATAGGCTTCTGATTTGGCTTGATAGGAATAGTATGCTGAATGATATTTGTATCATATGTTTTCAGATCTGAATAATCCCATGCAAATACATCAGAGAATAAAGACAACAATTTCATATATTCAAATTTTACCTTTAGTGATAATGACCTTGATAACTTAACCATCTTGGAATTTTCAGCTGTCCCGATGTTCACCTCTTCAACACCCTTTTCAGTCGGTCTCATGTCGGTTTACCGGCCACATCATCTTGGTCGAACAGCTCCTCTAAAGGAATCAAACCTTTAGGAATAATATTGTCCTTAAGTTGCAGCACATCCATTTGATTTACTTGTATGTTGTCATCACCATCATCATTTTCAGTATCTATTGAGGAATCTTTGAACTTACCCTTATTTTGCAAAAACTCATTGATCTCTTCATCTTGAAAAACTTGCCAACATCGCTGATTGTCTGGAACGGTGGGACGATGCTTCACATGAATCTCAAATTTGTTGCTAGAATTCATTGGAATTTTTAAATTTCTTGCTGCCTTAGCAAGTCCATCAGCAACACCATTTTGTATGTGAGGCACACATGTCAAGGTATGATCAGAAAACAACTTCAAAATATCTAAGGCTGCATTTCGATATGCCCTCATGCGAGGATGTTTGGCCTGAAACTCACCCTTAACTCGCTTTATCACCAACTCGGAATCACCATAGACCGCAATCTTCTTCGCTTTCAGCTTTCTAAGAATTTTTAGGCCAGCAATGAGAGCCTCATATTCCGCCTCATTATTTGAACAATCAAATTCTAGTTTATAGGAACATACTCTCACCTTGCTTGGAACTTTATCTCGAGCAGAAAAAGGACTTCGAATCCACACACCAATACCAGCACCATCACTACCTACTGCGCCATCAAAATCCATGGTGCAAAAACCATCTTCATCCTCCTCCAAGTGCTGAAATTGTACTGCCTCTGATTTTTCTGTTTGCTGCCCCTTATCTTCAGCTATTTGCTCCATGGTAGCTTGCTTTTCTCCTCTTTCCTTTTGTAGAACTTCTCTGAAATTTTTAGTTATCTCTGGTATATCTTTCGCCTGAACTAACTGACTATCTAAATCATTAAAATTATCAACAAATAAAACAAACGACTCCAAATCTATATGTACATAATTTACAGGATGATTGATTGGCTTCTCTTTGCTAGTTATCATATATTTCATCTTTCGCTCTCGATATAGCTTTCTCATTTGACCAAAGACTGGAATTGTGGCATAAGAAAAGTCTAATTGTAGAGTACCCTTCAACTTAGCTCCCTAGGATCTCGAAAGTAGCATACCAAAACGTGGAGGCATGTCCGCTACCACCACATCCATCAAGACATTCTTTGCTGGAATTTGGTCTAAGCTAACAACCAAATCTTTGATGAGCCCGATACATCTCACACGGCTGGAATCAAATGAATACAAATCATGATATTTTCTAGTAATGTCTAACCCCAGCTTCTCCATGATCGCCTTTGGCATCAAATTGTGCGAAGCACCCAAATCGAACATGGCATTATGCAAAACATATTCATGCAATCTCAAACTGATATAAAAGGGAGGAACATCACTATCAGGGGACTGACCATCCAATGCTGGTCCAAAAATCAATTCTGGCTGATCATCTTCAACATTCACCGTGTCCAACATGGGATCAAAATTCAGAATTTTAGAGACGTGACCTCGATAGCTTCTATTTTTCATGATTTCAGTCAAAGGAATATATATTTTTAATTTGGAAATTTCATTTTCCAAACTAAATGTTGAAACTTTTTCGACTTCTTTGACTGGAACCTCTCTCCTATCTTTGATTATAGCTGCCTGATTCGTCCTTTCTGCTGCTGATATCTTGCTAGTTGTGGGATCAATTGTCTCTTTTCCTTTCTTCGGCGGTATTGGTGAATCCTTCTTTGGTGTTGTAGCTTCTTTTATTTTCTGAATGGGATTGATGGGCACATCTCGGTTTCTCGCAAGAAGTGCGAAACAAGCAGCCATTACTCTTGGTGGATTTACTCTAGGTGTTGTTGGTGGAGTAGATGTCGCTACTGTATGAGGAGTATGAGGAGGTGTATGCGGAGGAGAAGCGACGTGGGATGAAGGAAGGGAATTAGCTGCAGATTCTGAATAAGTAATTATAGGTTGCACAAGAATCGTGGGAATGAAAGGTGGTTCTATAGGAATTCTAGAAGTAGATGTCGTGACGATGGATCCAATGTTTGCAGATACAGCTTCTAAGAACTCAGCAAGATTAGCAGCTTGGATGTCAGTTTGAAGGTGCCTCAAGATAAAATTGTCAATTAATTTATTGTGCCTTTCAAATTCTAGAGCTGCAGCAAAGTCAGGATTTGGAATAATAGAATCAAGAGCGTTTTCAGACTTAGTTTTAAACAATGACAATTCAAACCTTGCGTCGAAAGGAAGTTCTTCAAGGTATTCAAAAATTGCGGGACATGAATGAGATTTAACCAAGGGAGTCGCCGAGCTTTCTTGATGGAGGATTTTTCGAATCAAATTTGGATTTTCGTAAATAGGAGGTGGATTCGGATCTGGATTAGCTCTTGTATGTCTTTTTGAAGCCGGTGTGCTTATCAGAAGATCAAAGGAACTAAAATAATTCAGCCAATCGTTTGCTAGGCTCAATCATCCAAGGGTCTAGAACGAACAAAAGTACTGGGGTGATTTGCAAATCAAGTTTTCACAAGCTAACCGGAGATCGACTGAAGCAACATTTATCTACTTCCGCTTATGCATAGCAAGAGCGTTTCGAAAGCTACCTGGCATGACTTCAGACTCCATCTAAGACTTGTGAAACAAACTCATCAACAAGCAAACCATTTGAGATTTCTTCCCTAGTATGGTCGCCACTATGTTAGCGCTCAAATCTGCCTTAGGCTGAGATAAGGCAAGACTCAAGGCCACATCAAACCACGCTCAGCCTCGTAGCTAGCCCTACGAGGACAGGAGAGGGCTCTCTCTGGGTCAAACTTGGCAAAAGATAATCGAAATGGCTCGAGATGACCGAATCGATGACTGATTTTCTCTGATGATTTTTTGCAGGGATAGCTCTGATATGCTTCAGCAAAGGAGACCAGGGCTGCACTTGAACAATTGAAGAACTGAAAATTTTTACAATTTTTACAAAAATGAGGTGGCGACTTGTCTTCAAAACAGAGTTTTGAAGAGAAGTCCTTATTCAACTGTACAATGGTGAGAATTATTGAAGCGATGATCTATCTAAGACTACCCTCTGGCCTTCTGGTCTTCTAAGAGTTTTCAAGACTAAATCAACTCAAACCCTAGACCTAGACCTAAAAATTTAAAATATGACTAAAAATGACTTGTGAAGCTTTATGACTTATCCTGAACCAGCAGTGATATGCACAAGGGGAATGAATGACACAAACCACTCCGTCAGAGTTATGGCATGCCTAACGAAATGCAACTGATGAAAACTGGTGGGACACCTAAAACATGAAATGCAAAAAAGAGCTTTGATCTCTGATGGAGGGATAACTAGACCGACTCTAACAGGACAAATTCAAGGTTAAGAATACCTCCTATATTCATGGAAAACATTCATTCAATTGGAATTGTGGTTTCCAAAGATAGACAAAGGAATTCTCACCTAATTCATTTCTTTTACCTTTTACCTTCTTGTGATTGAGTCTTACTGTGTGCTATCACATCACCCAACTCTTATTTATCTAAACATATCAATTGTTAACTTCTCATGCTAATACCAAGCATGTTGACCTACAATTGTCCACACATATCAGTCACATGTTCCAAAGATCAAGGCATCATATCTATTAATCTGAAATAAACCTTTACCAAGAATAACAATAATTAATCATAACACTACAACTAGAACCCACTTACACGCAAGTGCATATCAACTATCTCAGGACACAATGTGATAGTATAAACATCTTAAAACAAGATCATTTATTCATGTAAACTTATAGACACATACTCATATCATGCAATTAATCAAACATTCAGACAACCTGTAAACATAACATGCTAGATAAACCAAATTGAAGACATAATCAAACTCATACCTCAATATATCTTAGTGGAGGCTATCACATCTTTACAGATCAGGCGATATTAGTACAACACAATATCACAAATACATCAACTCATACCTGAATATCTTAACCATAACCATCTGCACAGGGCAATCCAAATTATCCTGATACGTAATAACATCTAGATCTTAAATGCAATGACAATAATAACCATGTGTGTGATCATAATGCATATACAACAAGTTAACTACCATGCATGACTAATCGACAAAAGTACATATGATCAACCTGAACAAATAGCTTCTATCATGCATGTAACCATAAAAAATTAGATTGGCATGCATGCATATAACCACAATGCACATACAACCATTAATTATCATACCTACATGCTAAACATACAAACATGTATGATGATCTTCTTCTTACCCCGAGCTCCTGTGTTGTAGCCTCGTTCTAATAATATGCATCTCTTGTTCTATCTCAGCCAACATATCAACATCATGATGACACAAACTGCAATAATGACTATCATAATGCATGCATAACAATTACATATAAAACTAACATGCATGCATGGCAAACACATTTCGCCCATCCAGTCTAAGTGTTGAACTTGAGAGCTATGATATTCTATAACAACACCTCCCACATTTATCCACTTTCACCGGTACGCTAGGCTAAACATGAGAGGAGATACTATGACATGAATCAACCTCCTAAGTGTAGTTAAGGAAGTGGAATCAACAAACCAAAAGACCTTTGAACAATCATGCTCTACACACAACAATCTCCCACTTGGAGAATGATTGTAGCAACTCCACCACTGCTTCATTTGCTGAACAATGACTCCTCCTTGGACATGGTTGTTCCTCATCTTCACCGTCATCCTTGAAGACCAATTGAAACTAAGCATATTCTCAGTTTCTCCCTGGTTACAACTTTTGTTAGCATATCTGCAGGATTCTGGCTAGCGTGTATCTTTTCCAGCTTCAACTCTCCATCTTCCAACACTAATCGTATGAAATGGTACCTAAGCTGTATGTGTTTAGTCCTGGAATGAAATGCTAAGTTCTTTGCAAGATGAATGCCCTTTGGCTATCACTGTATAACGTGCCCATATCATGCTCCCTACCCAATTCACCCATAAACCTTGTAACCAAATCATTTCTTTACTAGCCTCTATAACAGCAACATACTCTACTTCTGTTGTTGAAAGTGAAACAACACTTTGGATTTTTGAAACCCAACTGACAGCGATTCCACCAACAGTAAATACATATCCTATAGTGCTCATCCTGTTATCTCTGTCACCTACCATATCTGCATCAACATATCCCTGTAGAGAAATGTTTGAACCACCAAAGCATAATGCTTGATTTGTGGTACCTTTCAAATATCTAAGAATCCATTTCACTGCCATCCAATGTTCCTTTCTTGGATTGTTCATGTACCTACTTACAACTCCCACTGCATGTGCAATATCAGGCCTTGTGCAGACCATTGCATACATTAAGCTTCCAACTGCTGATGCATATGGAACTTTAGACATATAATCCATGTCTTCTTGGGTCTTTGGGCACATTTCCTTACTAAGTTTGAAATAGCTAGCAAAAGGTGTACTAACTGGTTTTGCATTGTGCATGTTAAATCTTTTCAACACCTTTTGTACGTACTCATTCTGAGACAATGTTAATTTATGATTTTTCCTGTCTCTAGTTATTCTCATACCAAGGATTTGTTTTGCAGCTCCCAAATCCTTCATTGCAAATGAATTGCCAATTTTCTTTTGAGCACATTTATTTCCTGCATGTTAGACCTTGTAACAAGCATGTCATTCTACCATCCATAACACATAATATAGCTACCGTCCATTTTTCTTTTCAGATAAACACAATGATCAGAGTGACATCTAGTATAACCTTGTTCAGACATAAACTTGTCAAATTTTAGATACCACTGCCTTGGAGCCTGTTTTAAGCCATAAAAGCTCTTCTTCAACCTGCACACTAGTTTCTCCTTCCCTTTCACTTCATATCCTTGTGGCTGGTGCATATATATCTCTTCCTCCAAATCCCCATAGAGAAAGGTTGTCTTTACGTCTAACTGCTCAAGATGCAAAGCTTCAGCTGCTACTAGACTTTAAATAGTTCTAATTGAAGTCATTTTAACAACAAGAGAAAATATTTCATCAAAATCAATACTTTCTTTTGTGCAAACCCCTTCACCACAAGTCTAGCTTTGTACCTCTTTTTTCCTCCATCTTCTTCCTTCGGCCTGTAAACCCATTTATTCTTCAATTTAGTTTTTCCTACAGGCAACTTGACTAAGTCCCAAGTCCGGTTATGCATTAAGGAGTCCATCTCTTCTTCCATGGCTACCTCCCACTTCTTCCTACTTTCAACCTGCGTTGCTTCTTCATAACATTCGAGTTCACCAGAATCAGTCAACAATAAATAATATAACGAAGGAGAGTATTGTTCAGGGGGTCTACTTATCTTGGTAGATCTTCTAACACCATTTTCAGGTGTTTGAGGTGCTTGTTGTTGTTGTGGTGGTTGTTGTTGTTGTGGTTGTTGATTATTATTATTTTTAGACACCTTTAATTTTTCAATGATTTCATCAAGGACTACGTATTCCTTGTTTTCTTTTTCCTGTTTCTTTTCCTGCAACTAATTCTTATACAAGACCTTTTCATTGAATATTACATCTCTACTCCTAATGATTTTGTGATTTCATAATCATATAAGCGATAACCAAAATCATTAACACCATATCCAATAAAGGTACATTTCTTTGACTTTGCCTCAAGCTTTGTTCTATTTTCTTTATCAATATGGACAAAGGCCTCACAACCAAAAGACTTTAAAAAAGAGTAGTTTACCTTTTTACCTGTCCATGCTTCCTTTGGAACACCACCATCCAAGGAACTTGAAGGCCATCGGTTTATTAGATAAACAACAGTATCTACAACATCTGCCCAAAACTGTAAAGGTAATCCTGCATGCAATCTCATGCACCTTTCACGCTCCATGATTGTTCTGTTCATCCTTTCTGACACACCATTTTCTTGTGGTGTTCTTGGAACTATCTTCTCTCTGCAAAATCCATGCTCTGAACAATACCTATCAAACTATTTGCTGCAATATTCACCTCCATTATCTGATCTAAGACACTTCAATTTCTTTCCTGTCTCAATCTCAACCAAAGCTTTCCATTTCTTGAAAGTATCAAATATATTAGATTTATTCTTAATACAATAAATCCAAGTTTTTCTAGTTGCATCATCAATAAAAGTAACATAATAATGAGAGCCACCAAGAGATGATACCTGAGTAGGTCCCCATACATCTGTATGCACAAGCTCTAATTTTTCGCTCTTATTTTCTTTCCCAACTCTTAGAAATCTGACTCTCTTCTACTTTCCATAAATGCAATTCTCAAAGAAGTCCAAATCAGCATTCTTCAAACCCAGCAACAAATTCCTTGAGTGAAGAATATTCATCCCCTTTTCTCTCATGTGTCCGAGCCTATGATGCCATAATGCTACATCTGCTCCTTTGGAAGTTAAAGCATTAACAGATTTAGAAATACCATTGCATAAATACAATGTACCAACCTTTTCGCCTTTTGCTATTACGAGGTCTCCTTTGGTGACCTTCCAAGCTTTATCTGTGAAAGTTGTCACAAAACCTTCACTGCCTAACTGCCCTGTTGAAATCAGATTTTTATTTAGATCTGGAACATGCCTTACCTCCTTCAGTAGCCATTGGTTTCCATTTTGCTGTTTTACAAGAACCTTACCCATTCCAACAATTTTACAGGGTTTATCATCACCCAAACGAACTTGTCCAAAATCTCCTTGACCATAGTCATGAAAGTATTTCTTATCAGATGTGGCATGGAATGAGGTCCCTGAATCTACCACCCAGGAATCAGTAATATTTTCGAAAGAAAGAATCAAAGCATCTTGTAACACCTCACCTGTCACATTTGCTTCATGATTGTTTTCTTGCTGTGAATATCCTTCTTTTCCCTTCTGAGATCTACAGTCTTTCTTTAGGTGTCCTTTCTTTCCGCATTTCCAACACACTATCCTTGATCTGGACTTGGATCTGCCTTTCCTTAGTTTACTGCGATATGCTGAGCTCTTTCCTCTTTCCATTTTTCTTCCCCTAGAATCTGCACTCAAAGCATTACCCGATGTCTCACCAGAGCTTTTCCGTCACATTCATCACTAAGGATAGTACCGACAACATCATCAAACTTTAAAGTACTAGATCCAGAAACAGAGTTACTAATGGCCATTACTAAACCATTCCAACTTTCTAGTAATGAGCACAAGAATAACAGAGCTCTAACTTCATCATCAAAGTTTACCCCTACAGAACATAACTGACTTGTAACAATATTAAAATCATTTAAATGTTCTGCAACAGATCCACCTTCTCACATATTCATATTAAATAACTGTTTCATAAGAAATACCTTGTTTAAGGCCGAGGGTTTTTCATATAGTATCTTCAATGCTTTAATCAAACCCTCTATCATTGTTTCCTTCAAAATGTTGAAGGTGACCGATGTTGTGAGGCATAACCGTATTGTTCCGAGTGCATTTCTTTAGAGAAGGTTCCATTCTTCATTTGTCATATCCTTCAGCATCTTTGCTTTTCCGCCCAATGGTAGGTATAGATCTTTCTGATACAAATAATCTTCCATCTGCAACTTCCATAGCAAGAAGTTTTGGCCATTAAATTTCACGACCCTAAACTTACCATCTTCCGCCATTGCTCCCACTCGAACAAGGAACCCTTCTTTCCAGCGAGTTTATCAGCCAAATAGACCTTTGGCTGTGATACCAGTTGTTATAAAATTATATATTACGGAGCAATGGAACACATAACATATTGCAGAAATAGAAACACAGAAAATGCATAAAACAAGAGAGACACAGATATACGTGGTTCACCCAGTTTGGGCTACGTCTACCCCAAACAGCCAGTCTTTCCTTTTTATTATCCAGCAAAATGAAGAGACACAACCTACAACAGATCCGTTGTAATATCCTCTGGTTTCTCTCACAGTCTCGCCTCTTTGTTTCTCGCTCGGAGAATACACACATATATTACACAGACTCAATACAATGCCCTCATACAAAGATAGGGGTTGCCTTCTAGGGCACAAAACCCTAAACTAAACATAAGTTCTACCATCAGATCATCTACCTAATGAACGACCCAGATTGACTAGAAATTACTATACTTTTACAAGGCAATTTTACATCTGTTTTTAACTTCAGGGGCGCTGCCCCTGAGCCCCCGCCGGGGGACTGCTGGCCCCTAGACCCTCCAGCTAGGGGGGATCAGCCCCCTCGAACCCCCGCGGCGGGGACAAGTCCCCCCCACATGGAGGGGTGTACAAACTTCCTGGGGTATACATCCGGCTGAAACAAAGACCTCTGAACAATCATGCTCCACACACAACAATTGTTTTTGTAACAATACAAGCTAATGGTTGTAACCATAACCCTACCTTCTAGTCAATGCAATTCATATTTCCCATATTTGACCATGCGACCCCAGAATTTGAGCCACTTTTTCAAGGCTAGTCTCCAGACCACTACCTAGAACTTGATGAGACTTTCTAGAACAATGAAAAACACAAAGAAAAAGCCTCTAACAAAAAAATTAATTACGGACTTGAACTAACCAGGCCTAACCATGACAGTCAGTTTTTCAAACATATAGTGAACATTGCATCTAGAGCTGATGAACGCATAGTTAAACATAAGGGTCTGATACTTATCTAAGAATTTTCAAGAAGGTATAATTCATTCTCACAATAGTTACAATAACATATATTAGGCTATGCATTCAATAACCATTCGTTTACCAATCAAACATGATAAGGGACATAACTAGAAGTTGTCATAAAACCTTGCTTATGACCAGCATATATCTAGAGTAATAACAATGATAAAACAATCATCAAAGCCACATCATAAGAAATACATTTACTCATAAAATACAAGAGGAAAAGAGCTCTTATTAGCATATGAAAAATCCAACCAAGTCAAGGACTTCCACATACCACCCTCGTACATCATATTCCAAGCATGAATGTGGGATATTATGGAATAAACCAAACAAAACCAAACCAGGGCTTCGAGAGGTCAAACCACCTCAGCCCTCAACCAATGATTCAACCTGACGATCAGACATCACTAACACCAATCAAATCGGCCTCTACCCAAGTTGTCGAGGGATCCAAAGCATCTATCTCAATTTCGGATACAGGAACTTATTGACAGTGCTGGAAATTTGTCAACCAAGGGGTCTCCCTGATGTGAAGTCCCAATTAGAACTCACACAGTTTGGAGTAGGAGAACCATCTGGAATATCGACCTAGTTACCATGTATTCTTATATATTTTCCTTGTCTCTAACTGTCAACAAGAGAATAACATGTGGTGCCTTCAAAAAGTAAGAAGGTGTGCCTAGTGATTGTTCGGTTTTAGGTGTGTCAAATTTATTCTACTGCAAAGGGAAAGAGTAAGGTGATCTTCTTAGAGAGAGTTAACAGTACCACCGAAGAAGACACATACACAAACAAGAGCGATTTGTCTAACATTCAGCAGAATAGTCCATAAAATATGCAACAATCATTACAAACAATCAATGAGAAAGATTTTTCTAGCATCCTATGGAATAGTCCATAAGGATGGGACAACAATAACAATCATTACAACACATCCTCAATAAGATGAGTACTAAAATAAACAAAATAGCTCAACTACTATAGCACAGATGAAAGCGAACATGTAATACAAACATTCACAGAATAGTGTTACAAATATTCATAATCCACACATCAAGAACGTGTTGGCCATGAAGGATTTTGTTATTAAGTAAAATTTCCAAGACACATGTATACAATGAAGATCACTAGCTCCAATAGTGGAGCATTAGAGCCACTCCTTGCTCCTCAAAAGACTAGTTTGTCTCTCTAATGCCTTACAAAAGGAACCAAGGGGAAAAGTCCTTTTTCTCATACAATGAGGGTGTATATATAACCAAGAAGTGATGCATCACCATCCTTGTAACTCTTTGACTATCCTCACGACTTTTTGACTTCCTATGACTTTCCGAACTTACATGACTCTTCATATTCTGAATGTTTCCTTTGGACTTCCACCTTCCAACACATTTCGAATAGGTAATTACATAATCCACAATAATTATGTGGCATATGATGACATGTGACAGGACAGGATATGACATTGATGACACGAAATGCACAATGATGTAACAATGCCAAGCTATCCTTCTTGTTGCTTCTTTCTTTGTGTATTCTTGAAAATATGGTACATGTTCTTTTTCTTCCTCCTCCTTATGACTTGAATATGAGGAGTCTTCCATGTGATCTTGATCTTGATCTTCTGTTAGAGTTCAATGTTCCTTCATTTTCTCGCCTAATAATAATCTTATCTCTTCAACTCCATATGTGTCTTCTAGCATGTCCTCCTTCTCCATATACTTCTTCATCATCTTGACATAACGTGATAGAGTACCTGTATTCACAATCCACTCACAACAAGACAAAATTAGTCTGCTAAACCAATAGTCTAAGATGGTGCATATTGATCCACTAATTGAGTCGGAACCGGGTGATAGACCAAGAAGGAGGCTTAGTAATAACATAATTACTTAGCTTGGGAAGTTAGGGGTGAAGCTTGAGCTTTGATACTGCACAATGTGTAGTTTGGACTAGATTGAGGAAGAATTCACGCAATCTGGGTGATCAGTGTGACAGGATGAGGGATGGGCACTAGATCGGGCTATTGGGTAGTTTTGGAGGATAGATGAGCCTAGGCAGTAACTTAGGGAGTCATTTGTGAAGCTTGATCCTTGAGACTGCTTAGTGCATAGTTCAGGTACATGGAAAAATGCAACCATTAACAGCCTAGACTCTTACAGACCCCTCCCCCTTGAGGGAACATCGTCCTTGGTGTTCTATGTGCTTATATAGAGACAAAAAAATTCTAAAACAAAACTATAAAATAACAATAACATATTGTCTATGGATCTTCATACTTGTAACTCATACAATATTTTACATAAACCTATAAACAATTGCCTTAACCAAAAAACAAAAAAGGATAATCTATCTTCATGGCATCAACCATTTTGCAAGTGGCCTCCTCAGGACCAAAGTCCTTGCACTGCACCTTGGCTTGCTCTATGGCTTGATTCCAAAGCATGAGACTCCTCTGGTCTAAAATGAATATTGGTTCTAGGTGGAACTCACCCTATGGTTCCACCTATAGCACAAACTAAGAAATTACATGACTAGAATCCTTCACATACCTTTTAAGAAAAGAAAAATTAAAAACATCATGAACTCTAATTGTAAGAGGCAGGGCTAGTCTATAGGCCACAGAGTGCTTGCAATGCACCTTGGCTTGCTCTATGGCTTGATTCCAAAGCATGAGACCCCTCTGGTCTAAAATGAATATTGCTTCTAGCTGGAACTCACCCTATGGTTCCACCTATAGCACAAACTAAGAAATTACATGATTAGAATCCTTCACATACCTTTTAAGAAAAGAAAAATTAAAAACATCATGAACTCTAGTTGTAAGAGGCAGGGCTAGCCTATAGGCCACAGACCTAATCCTCTCAAGGATCTCAAAAAGCCCAATGTATCATGGTGCCAACTTGGCACAATTCCAAATTCTCAAGGAACTCTTCTTTAGTTTGATCCTTAAATATACATGTTCCCCAACTTGAAACTCCTTATGCACCTTATGCTAATCAACATAACTTCTTTTCCTATTCCATGCCACCTTTAAATTATGTCTGATGACTTGAATTTGCTGCTCCATTTTCTTGATCATATCGAGCCCAATAAGGACCATGTTCACTAAATCACTCTAGGTGATAGGAGTGTTACAACTCCTTCCATACAAAACCTTGAATGGACTCATCTTGATGGACTCTTGATACCCATTGTTGTAAGAAAACTCCACCAATGGAAGGTATCCCACTTCTTGGGTTGATACATTACATACATCGTCAAAATGTCTTCAAGGATCAAAATGTCTTCAAGAATCCTCTTAGTCCTATTAGTTTGTCCATATTTCTATCGATAATATGTCAAGCTAAATGTTAATTCTATCCCCAAACTGCAAAACAACTCTTTCCAAAACATGGTAGCATTCACAGACTATTAATTGTATTAACAAACTAGAAAGGAAAATAAAAAAACCTGACAGTAATTTGTATAACAGTTAATACAATTTCAACTTAAGTCACATGAAAAAAGAGAACCATTTACAACTAAAAAAAGAGAGAAATACACGGCTAATTACAACAATCTAATACAATCATGAAAATAGAATAATCATTAATTAAACGATTACTAGAAATAAAAAACCTGGATAAGTAGCTTTAATTTAATGAAACCAATAACCGAAACAATAATTAAATAGGGTACCAAATTAATAACCCAAGCTTCATAAATTAAGAAGTATAATTCAATATGTGCTCATAAACGTAAAAGAAGATTTAAGGCATTGTATGTATATTACGAAAATGCAAATCTGGAAAATATACCGTTAGTGAAATTACACGCCATTACAATAATGTTGTCAAAAGAGCTCATAGGTGAGAGAGTTACAGAAATAAAAGCCCAAACCCATATGGCTTCTCCTTCAAAGGAAAATTATATGTAAACATTAAAAATTCATAAGTGTTACAATTAGCCATGTAGAATAATCACAATATGGCTCATTCCCAAGCCCTAAGAACCCATGGGATGAGCTCTCTAGGATTTGAAGACCGTGACAACCTTTACCAACGAAGGCAATGAAACGATAAGGTTCAACAGATAGGTGGAAAACCTGAATAACCGCAATTAACACCTAGAAGAGAACAAGGAAAGAACAAAAGTGAGAACCTAGTTCTGCATAGAGAAAAAAAAATCCCAGTACGCTGAAATGCACCGCCATAGACAAGCCAGTAAAAACTGGGAGGGTAAAACCCTAACTTGTAATGAATTAAAATAACAAAAAGGTAATATTATACCCATTTGTGTGTGAGAAAGCTGAAAAGAAATAGAGAATATAACCATGAGAGCATGCATAAAATGTATACATGTAGCCATGTATTGAATAGAGTGGGTCCAAAGCCATACAAAAACAAGAAGTAACAGTTAAAAGATTGTTAAGGAATAAGTAACACAATAGAAGAAAAGATAATCCTCAGAAGAACAATCCTGAGGCAAAGGAAAGCTCCCATACCTTTCAAAAATGAAGGATAACGTAGACACATCGACTTCTGTTGAATAATGCAGGATTAGTCTCAGGCTTCTAGCTCCTGAAGTTAGAAATTTGAAAAACATAAAAAATAAATAAAGGAAAAAATTAAAATAAATAAATTCCATTGCATGTAAGAGATTAACCATAAAACATTAGAAAGAGCATTTTAATCATAAACAAAATACATGGTGTCTTATACCTGAGCCCTCGCTGAATTCTTATCCAAAGTCAAAACGATGAGCCAAGGTTTTGTTATAGGTTGTAGATCCCAGTAGACAAGACGAAGAGTGAGAATGAGGTCTCCAAAATGTTGCGGGAATGGGGTAGTTTCCCTATCCAAGCTAACCAACCTGTCATAGGCATTAAATGCCCTTATGGAGGTCCCTTTACCATGCATGCCCATGGGCTTCCATGCGAACATACTCCGGCATCGTGACCCTCATCGCGTCAAATTTTCCGGGAGCGGGTGACCAACCACGTCCCTGCTGGCGCCAGCCAACCCGTGTTCTGTTTTCGTTTTGTTTTCGCTCCCTTGCTCCATTCGCGCTCCCTTGGCTCACCTCGCAAGTCCTCTACAACCCTCTAGCAGTCACCGTTCCCGCTCACGGAACTGAATCCCTGCCTCCTGTGCACACTAAGGTGTAACATGATGCTCTGTAAGCTTACAAATATTCCAACCACATTCATGATTAATGAATAACCTTTGCACGCCTCGTCTTCATAAATTTCTTTGTTGTATTTTTAAATGATGTCATGGTCTATGGAAAGAACGATGCAGAGACTAAAACATATTTAGAACTCCCTCCATGCTAAGTTGAATGCCAAGCATTCAAAATATGATTTCTTCGAAAAGTTAAAGTGAATAGGCACAGATTGAATGAAATACAATCAACCCTGCAAAAAAATGTAGCTCTGAAGGAACATTGACAACCCTTTCTTGACAATATACAACAGCAAAAGAGCATCCGATATTGCTGTCCTCAGATATTGCTAAAATACTAAGGTGCCAATTTTTGGTATGGAAATGGAAGTGGAAGTAAGATACATGGAGGGAAAAGAAAAATAAAATTTACTCCTTCCAGGAGTATACACCTCTCATCTAATGATATTACACAAAAATGATGCCACCAATCATCTCATTCACTCAAATATTGTTTATTCCACGAATCTGGATGTAATAGAAGGTAAAATCCCCTTATAACTGATCACAAAATTAAGTGCTTACCAGTGAAGAAAATACATAATGGGTTCAACATCTGGTCGTGATCTGCTCTTTTTCGTCTTTCATCTTCTATCTATCGACTTTCTTTTGCAGTAAGCTACATCAGCAGTTAGGGATCTGTATGTTTCCAGGGTTTTTTTTATGTTTTGACACTTGTCTTCATAATAACGCCTATTATAAATTACTAGTTTCCAACGACTCCCGAAGTTATTCAAAATTGTTGTACAAGTAAGTGTTCCCATGAATTCCACTCATTTAAATCTGAACACAAAAACAGTAGATACCCGCAAAAACAAGGTTTAAAAACACAAAACGGACCTCTGATTACTCGAAATATTACAAGGATCTCAAAGAATAAATAAATCCCTGAAAATTGTATTAAGTTTCTCAAAACAATAAGAGAAGTTCCGTACCTCTTTAAAGAACAGTGGATGGGATCGAATTGTATAGAATTGTTACGAAGAGTATCCTAGTTTTTCTGTTTCTGAAAGGAATTTCGGGGTCACCGAGGATGTCTTCATTAGAAAGATAATATAGCTGCTAAATAGAGAACTACAACGTCAGTGACAACAGGATGGGTTGTAGCAAGGGCAAAGGCACATCAATTTCTTATCAGTACAAATAAGGTTTTTCACAAACCTCTTCTTGTATGAAAATGTCTTTGTCATAAATAAAGAGTTTTGTGATCTGAGTGACCCCTATATTTACTAAGAGGTAATCACAATTGACATGTTATCTGTATCAGAAACTTGAAGACTAAAAAATGAGCTTGTTCATTACATTATAAACATAGAAATTTATACACAGAGACAGCCGTAGATGCTACAACAATCTGCCGACTGACATTTATGGTTCAACAACAATGGTTGACTACCGCCTAACATTGATGACCCATGGACTGCACTTTGAAACATCTGTTGTATTATCTAGATTAAACTAGCTACTGCATTAATACTGGTGGTTGGAATTAATGTCTTTCAACACTCCCCTTAATTCCATCCATATGAAAAATATACTATAAGACACTATACTCTTAATTCACATCCTTGTTCTTCTAAGTCTCAGCTAGGCTTACAACAAAACATTTCATTTTTGCCTTCTTATTAAAGGGTCCATGTCTGTTCATTTGTTGATGCAGTTTCATCTTCACCTTTCTAGCTTTCCTAAAAGAATTCCTTTGCTCCTTGCTTATGTACTTAACATCAGCAACCTCTTCTGGATTGGGATGCAATGCAAGATCCGGAACAAGGTAATCTAATTCATGTTCTCCCCACTTTCCATGAGGAACAAGCAAAGGAGCCACCAAAATGCAGTGATCTTTGAACATGAGCGGCCTCTGAAGAACATCCATGGTAGTATCCTCCATAGTAGCAGTCATCTTGAAAGCAAATCCAATAAAACTTCTAACAATTAGGTTATGAGAGAAGCAAGTTTTACTCTCAGTGATTTCTTCAACGACATGATCCTCAACAACATGAGTGATTGCAAGACATCAAAAGAAACATGGGATACATTGAAGGGTTTGTATGAAACAACAAATACAAACCAGATCTTGTTTTTGAAGACTAAGCTTTTATCTCTAAAAATGGAAGCAAATGAAAATATAAGCAATTTCATATCTTGTGTCAAAGATTTAAGTGATAAGTTAGGAGATATTGGTGAAAATGTGTCTAGTACTAACTTAGTTACCATCACATTAAATGGCTTAGTGCAAGATTATCAAATTTTTGTTTCAAGTCTTTCAGCTAAAAAGAAACCCCCTACATTTGATGAATTTTCAGGAATTCTTCTACAAGAGGAGGAGAGGATGAAGAGCTTTAATTTGGGCTCTAGTAGTTCAGATTTGGCGTTAGTAGCCAAGGGCAAATATCCATACATAGGCAAGCCATGGGACAAGAACAAAGGAGGCAAGTTAACATGTAGATCGTGATTAGGGGGAGGTGTCAAGCATTAATCACGAACGGTGCCACTCACTGTTCAGCCAGCACCGATCACTATTCAGTAGATGGCTAATCCGGCACAGTTAATGTATATCCGTAGCTAAAAATTTGTATAAATTGCCAAGCTCAATAATGAATTGATCAAGTTTTAGGAGTGCTTTTGTGCTCTGATACCATATTAGAAACTTGAAGACTCAAAATGAGCTTGTTCATTATATTACAAACGTAGAAATTTATACACAGAGACAGTCGTAGATGCTACAACAAACATAGCGTGTAGACTATGCCAAAAGATAAATGACAATTATTGTTTAGGAGAATTTACAATAGTGTTGTCAGGACTACCCTAGATGCATGAAAGACACTGGAAAATCAAGTACTAGAATGCCCGAGATCCTCCAAGGTGCTAGGGGTGATTATTGTGGGGTGATTCTGAATGAAGGAAAAAAGTATAATGCATTGCCATGAATCTGTAGAAGTCAACTCATGCAGGATGTGCTATGAGAGGGCTTCGACATTCCCTAGGCATTGCAATCAATAGTTACATCATGCATTACCTTTGCCATTGAAGCATTGTGTGTGCCATCGGGATCATTCACTTCCCCACATTGAAGCATATAAACTTATGATATTCATCTCACAGATAACTCTTTGGATTTCTGATAAGGTCATACAACACCAAAAGCTAAAATCTAGGCCCAACACTTTGAAAATTATCTTTGAAGGATCCTATAGCCCCAAGTAGACCATGTCATCCATATCACTGTATGGACGAGGCAATAGTGAGATTGGATTCGCAATGCATCCACTACCATCTTGTTGAGGGGCTCACTGAGAATGTTGAGAATTTTACAATAAGCCAACGAAATTCCCAAACAAATTCTCAACTGGAGAATATTAACGCTAAGACAATAACTATCAATTAACATAGTTTGATTGAGTTGCTTGAGAGCATCACTCTCCTGATTAAAGAAAAAGAATTCTGTAGGAGCACAACTCAGTGTTAAGATCCCTGTGCAAATTGACTTCCAAGCCGATGCATATCTTGAAATCTTAAATTTAAGTGTTGTATCAGACAAGGGTTACCATGATGTAAGAAGTGGATCAGGTGAGGTGGTGAATGGTGCGATAGTTGAAGACCTCATATTCATCTTTCTAACAGTCTTTTGTGACAACATACATGAAGTTACAGGTTTGGCCCTTAACAAAATTGGTAGAAAACATACAGTAAATGAATCCCCTCTTCTCCCCCCTCTTTCTGTTACATGCTTTAAAGGAGGAAACCAGTTTCACTCCAAACAATACAAGGATCTACAATGACAACATTTGTGCCTTTGAAATGCTTTTGAAGAGCTCTCCATATGCTACAGGAACTGGTAGGGCCAACCTAGAAATTTGAATGTTTTCTCCCCTTTGTTTAAAGCATTTGGCAGTTAACAACAATTCTATGCAAAGTGAATTAGCGTTGGACTGTAAGGCCGCAGGAGGGTCAAAGTAAATTTTTGTTCGGCAGCTGAAGCGGGTTGGAGGGTAAGGACAGATCAGGTAATAGAAACAATAGCACAACCAATCCAGGATCATTCAAACTATTTGGTGGTAGAAAGTTCTAACCTAGGGCTACCAGAAGCAAAGAGGGTCCCCCTTGATCTTTTAAGAGGCAGCGGTTTCAAACTTGGAACAACCTAACAAGGCATGTTGAGTTGTTCAAAGTAGGAGAAGGTTATTCGAACCTCTGTGGCAAGACAACCAATGCAACTGTTACAACAAGGATTTCCCATCACAACTGGAACTTGGAGCAAGGGTAACATAACATTTATCCGGTAGTTAGACATTAATCTAGTAACCAGTTATAGTTATAATATTAGATTATAGAATTTTAACATTGCACTCAAAGTATATTGGTGGTCGATTTACTGCTATGTGGGAAATTAGCCCTATCTTTTGTGGTTTTGCTATAGAATCATATTACTGTTAACATTCTAGTACATTAATAGTTGAAGTGCTATATTGTGCATCTTTGGTCGAATCTACTATCATAACTCAAAGATTTTAGATCATATCCAAAATTTAAGACAAAACAGAGGCACCTGTGTCCATCTTTAATCCCCCTTGCAAAAGTAATCTTAAACTTAATGCATCATTAGATTGGATTTTATGTATAAGAGGTGTATGTAAATGCAGACTGATTGTTTGACTTGTTTTACTGATATACGCATTGGATTATTCATGGCCGAAAAGGTGTTGGAGTGTTATAAACTTTGTTTCTCTAATGATTTGTCAGTTGTCTAGTAAGATAACAATATTAAACATTATTTTTTTATGGCAAAAGAATGTAGCAAGCCCTAAAACCTAATCCGTTGTACCAAGTAATGAAATCTCGTATCTAAGTAGTCTGCATTTTTATTGTTATGGTTTAATTCACCTTACAACTTAGCACACACAGGAGGCAGGGATTTAGCACTGTGAGCGGGAGCGGTGGCTGCTTGAGGGTTGTAGAGGACCTATGAGGGAGCCAGGGGAGCGCGAATGGAGCAAGGGAATGAAAACAAAATTAAAACAGAACATGGGCTGCTAATTTGGTGCGAGCTTTCATTTTGAAAATGTCCCAGCATGGCGGGCGCCAGCAAGGAGGTGGTGGGTCGCCCGCTCCCGGAAAGTTTGATGCGATGGGGGGTCACTTCTCCCGGAGAAATGCACGATGCCAGAGTATGTTTGCATGGAAGCCCATGGGCATGCATGGTAAAAGGGCCTCCATAAGGGCATTTAATGCACTATGGCAGGCTGGTTATCTCTTGTCGTTACCCCATGACTAACCTGTAAAATCTCTGACCGTCAATTGTAACCCTAAGAAGTTGAACCATGGATCTGTCGACACCTCAACCACACCGAAGAGTGACATGTCTTTAGGAATGGAGAAATCAATGCATTATAGCTAATGTTCTTGAATATTCATCAACATAAAGGTTCATGTAATATCATGAGCGTCAATTAGGATAATATACATATAAATATTAACAATGTACCGAGACCCTTGAACTATATAGATATATAACCCAAAAATCCTTATACATGCCATAATGCCACAATATGGCCAAGCAAATAACAAGTGAGAGAACAATGCATCAAGATTATAAAAAGATTAACATATAAGTGTATGTGCTGACAATAATATATAAATATATTCGACAATATATAATACATTCAACAATGTTAATTGCTAGCAATCGAATGATTGGAGTGAAAGAAGCTTTATATGTACACCATGCATAAATAATACTCAAGGAGATGACCTTTAATTGCAACCAGATCCATAGTGAATAAGAAATTACTTAAGAGGGTGTCAGTTGTTCCAAGTTAATTAAAAAAAATAATTGGTGTGTAGATAGAGATGTTACAGGATATTTCTTTATTCCTTAATGAACAAATATTAACTATGATTAAGTCAATGTTTATAGTATAGGGAAAAGTGAATGGTTCATGCCATGATAAGCCACTTCATAATCTCATGCAGTGGAGTTGTAAATTGCATCTAATGTCTTCTTCATCAATTGTGTTGGTGGATGGTTATCTATGCAGGATATTATATGAAAGTATAGGGGATTTTGTAGTCGTTTCCATGAATGATGAGGGGCCAGTATATTAAGACATAGTGAATTTGAACGTATATCATTTGGAAATATCGATTTGCATATTTGAATATTTCTCATGTTGATGTTGTGGGAGGAAGCATATGAATGATGTTAGTGGGATTAATGGAATTTTACGATCTCCTACAATGAATTGATAGCCACAAGGAAGTTCTATATTCTCTCTCTCATAAAGATATAGGAAGGAATGCCAAACTAATGATTGAGAATGGGAGGAAGGCATCCAAGGAGACTTGGGAAGATGGATCTCCAATGCATTTGGTTCCCATATAGAAAAAAGGGAAATATAGAAACTTTTTGTCTTGTAATACTGATCGATAAGTGGTTTTTACATACGTGTATGTAGAATTATACGATGACAGTGCGAAACAATATTAACAACTTATGGAAAATAGGGGTTAGGGTGAGAAACAACTGTACGGGAGTTCTTATCACACAAAAGAAGAAACTCGATATAAGTGGAATTTAATTTACATAGAGTTCAATCTATTTTCTTCATATGCATCCTTGGCTTATCTTAATGACTATATCTTTGGAATCATAATCTTGAGAAGACAATGTCAAGTGAGCATATAGTGACAGGATGGAATAAGACTTTGACCGATGCAAGGAGATAATTAGGGATAAGTTAGGGGTAATTACATGACATCCAATGTTATAACCACAATGGACATGTGTTGGTGTCTGAGTGTGACTAAAACTACTCAACCCTTTCCCACATTAATTATCAATTCGGGATCTACTAGTTATTTCAAGGCCAATGCTGCAAAATATATGCAGGTAACAATTGTACAAACTAGAATTGACCAAGAATTCATCAACGAATAATTAAACAACTGTAACAACAATTGTAAATGACAACAATAACTACTCTGTAACGGCAATGGAAGGGATAACAATAATTCACTATAACAACAATAGAAATGATATTAATAATTCACTGTAACAACAATTCGATTCACAACAATTACATAAAACCATCACAGCAAGGAAAATACATACATCGGAAAAGAACCTAGCACACACTATCTCAGCAGCACCTGATGAGGAGAGTGGGCCCAACTCCCTAATCATAGTTGTGATGAACTCGCGAACTCAAAAAAAGATAAAAAAAAAAAATTATAAATTTCATTAATGTAAAGTATCTGTTACAAAGCTCAATTCTCTTATCTACAACCCCCTATTTCAAACTCTTTATCCTTTCTTATACAAAAATAGTTCCTGAGATTAAGGTAACGGTTGCCTGCGATTTACATGAAGGCTGTAATAAGCCCAAAACTGAATGCAAAAGATAGAAAGAGGAAGTCTGGATTTGTCCTGTCGTTAGAACTGCAATTCGATAATAGCTTTTCTAGCTCAACGTGTAAGCTTAGCCATTTGACTTTAGAAATATGCACATAAGCAGTTTAGCAAGATCTTTGGTCATAATACCCTAGACTATGCTTCAATGATTAATTAATTCATAAAGACATGATTAGAGGTATACCTGTGTGATTTAGGATATAAAATGACTTAGCTATGAGTGTAAATGTGAAGGAAAATAGGATAAAAAGGCAAGTAAAAACATGCAAGTTTCACTCCCAACATCTCCCCCCAACTGGTCTTTCTGCATGTCCTCATGCAACTCGTCGCCTTCATAGGTCTGGGTTAGATCGACTATGATCAATATGCAGCTGAGCAAGATCATATTGTTTGGCCATTTTTGTCCCTGGGGGTTTCTATCGATCTGTCAGTAAGATATCTTTCCACCAATCACTATTCATATTGTAGGAAGGAGTATATTGATCTACTGGAAACCAAAGGATGTGAAACTGGAATCTCAAGCCCATCCAATGAACCCCTCGAGTGTGGATGCAGGCAATATAATATGCCAATATTTCTAGTGCTCTAGCATAGTTAGGGGCCACAAAAGGTTCTCGCACTCTAACAGTCAATGATGACAACTTCCATATCTTTTGACAGTTATCCAGAGCCTCATCCTAGCAAGCAACCACCTGTGTCATGCATAACCTGGCGCACCATCTCTCAATTACCAATATCTTTTCTTGATGCCCTTCATTCCTCAAGAAGGTAGCATGCCTATTATAAATAGTGTTGGACTGCCAATGCTCTCTTCGAATAAAAGGAGGTCTAGTGGATTGATTTGCTTCAAATGTATCACTATCCTTTTTCCACTTGACTTGATTGATGGTGTAGGACATGAAAGCTCTCAGTTGAATATCCCCTACATAGGGGACTGGGATGAATGTTTGGTCATATTCCAAGAAATAATCATGCATATATAATTCATATATTAAGTGTTGGTTCAAGACATCATGAAACCTTATAATGCGAAGACACTGTATAGGGTCCTCGATTTCAGGGCTGATCTCGAGACGAATACTTTCCAGGAAAAAGAGAAGGTATTATTCATGAAGAAACAAAGAATAATTGTGAGTAGGGGGAAACAAGCCATTACCTGTTGCGCTAAGGTAAACATTTCCTCCTTATCGACTTTTAGCACTCGCACCTTATTTTCTAGCTACTTGACCTTCTTCTATTGTTTTTGTCATTTCTGCCTCTCCCTATCCATCTGGTCCACATAGTCAATGATGATTTCTGAAGACTAGCTACGAACTTTGTTCATTTCTTCCTAATGATCTTTCATAGAAATTATCCCCTGTTGAAGACGAACAACTATAGCCTACCATTTCTGAATCTCGGCAGTCAAAATGAATTCTTGAGCCTCCCATAAATGGTCTATAGGTTTTGTTTGCACTGTAGTAGAAACAATGGGATTGTCCCTGGTCTGAGTTGCTGAGGGGGAAACTCCAGTTCTAAGTATTGCAATTTTTCTCTTGTACGTTCTTGCTACCCTTTGCAAATGCCACACCCTTTTCCTCAATCTCAGATCATCTATTTTTAATTGCATAAGTTCATTAAACTAATATTGATACCTTTTCTTAAGGGGACGTCTTCTTTGTGTGCATTGCTCAATGAATTCTTGCTTGATAGTGACCTCCTCAACTGGTCTCATAGTTGGTGTGGGGCCTGGTGGTCCATCGGTACAGGTTTCGACCGGCTCCACCCTTTTTCTCACTTATTTTATTTGCTTATCACCTTGAGTGGTGTCCCCTCCATTTACTTCCAGAGTTACCACGATCGAGGGCTCAACATTCTCCACTTCCTTTTATCCCACATGTTCTCCCATGCGTTCCAAAATTGCCTCTCGCTCTGATGGGTCAATTTCAACAAGCAATGTGTCTTTCAACAATTCTTAAGTTATCTCGACAACCTACAAAATACCATCCTTAGCATTTTTCTCCCATGCTTTCTCTTCCACCCTGTCATCCATTCTTTGTACAAAAGTTGACTCAAACCCTTGTGAAGTAGTGTCAACACGAATGTCTTCCCCTAGTGGTTCTTTAGGGCTAGCATCCACCATCGCTTCTTCAATATATTCCTCAACCAACACCAGTTCTTATGTAGCAGCACTGATACCCAAGTTCCTAAATTTCTTTGTCTATGTAATGACGAGCGTTGGCACTTGAGTGGTTGCCTCAACTAGTGCATCAAATATTGTACCAACAAAATTTAAAATTGGGGGAATGATTTTTTCCTCCTTCGAGCACTGAGGAGTCCAAGATTTCCTTGCCCCTCTTCGTAGAGCTACAAGAAGGGAAGAATGAAGAACAACTTCTCTCATTTCCATCTGGACTGTACTCCCTAAGCCATGCCCCTCAACTTCTACATTTGTTGCTTGGGCCAAGTCTCCTTGTGGTTCCTAAAGAACCGTGTCAGGTGTAGATTCTTTTTCTTTTACCGATGCCATGGTTTCTTCTGTCAGTGGTGCTAGTTCTTGTGTGATAGCACCACCTACAGTTTCTACTTCAGACCCAAATTTTTCTTGGATGAGTGGCATTGGTTCTTATGTAATAGCACCACCTACACTCTCTTCTTCAGACCTCAAATTTTCTTGGACGGGTGGTGCTGGTTTTTATGTAACAACACCTTCTGCACTCTCTTCTTTAGACCTCAAATTCATTTGTTCCAGTGATGATGGTGGTAGTTCTCCCAAAACTTTATCAACTAATGTTGAAGTAGAATCAACCATGTCCTCAATTTCCATCCTTTCCACTTCAATTGAGCCAACAAGCGATGAAGGTTCTTGTGGAGCAGCATTGGCTATAACATCTTCCATCTCAACTGAGCCAATGGGAAATACTGGTTCTTGTGGGGCATCATCATCTGTGGCATCTTCCATCTCAACTGATCCAACAGGCGATGCTGGTTCTTGTGGAGCAGAATTCGTTGTGGCGTCTTCCATTTCGACCGAGTCAACAAGCAATGTTGGTTCTTGTGGAGCAGCATCAGTTGTGGCATCCTCCATTTAGGCTAAGCTTTCGCCATCCTCTGCCTCCATACTAGGTATAATTCCCTCCAATTATTCTTCCGACAATTCAACGAACTATGGCCAAGATACAGGAGTTTGATCTAGTGCTTGAACTACCAGTAGCCAGACCAACCCATGATTCGTGAGAACTGCTAATACTTTCCAAGAGCGACATGAAGATTGTGCCATAAGTTGAAGACTTTTCCAAAGGAAGAAAGGCATATTCAACGAATTAATTTGTGCATGTCGGAATCAAAGGGATGCTAACATATTAGAATGATACTTGAACAACACTGTAAAGAAACCTTCGCAGGCAATGTATCTTAGCATGAAGTATGCAACCCCAAGGATAAGTAATGACTTACGATCATACCCTCTTCCTTTTTGAATTATTGTTTCTCCATCATGTAAAAATACTTCCGGGAACTCTAACAAGGGAGCCTTTCGTGAAAACCACTTCTACCATTCCCATGGCAGTCCATTGACGGTCGAGATGGCTTCCTCTGTGACAGGGATATTAAGACTTCGAACTCTGGAATGATCTTCTTCCAAATTCAACAAAAATTCAATTGTAACAGTCTCGTCAAACCCCTGCAATCTCTTAAAATATATATCCCAACCTACATTTACAAAGACATGCCATACATTTGCATTACTGCGGACCAAAATTGTGCTCTCTGGTTCATGTCTCACAGCGCTCCACCCATTCTTCTATATCTTAGTAGCAGCACTTCGGAGTAGGAGAGAAACTGTTAGGAGGGAGTATCGACAGGTAAATTTTGCAGAAAGGCATAAGAAGTGGTGATAACAGGGTGTACGAATGGATATTTTTAAAAAGATGGGAAAAATCCATGGCAGGCTATGGAAATAATGGCAAGCCATTATGGAAATTACTTCATAGACTCCAAAAGGACTGGTTCATCAAATCTAGTATCTATTGATAAATGTGCAGAGTAAGTAATAATCATAGAGTGGATGTATTGGCACAATCTTTTTATGATGACATCAACGAATCTTTGTTGAAATTGATTACACTATTGTTTTTAAATATAGTTGTACCTCCCCCCAACTGAAAAATGATCGTCGGCATCACCTCAAGTCATGTCAAAAGAATTACTAATCAAAGCCACAAAGTCTGCTCGGGGACATACATGGCACTTGCCTGGCGGAGTGATAGAATAAAGGATTAACTGCATTTATGGTCTAACAGCATCCGGGGAGTAAAAACATTAGGTACTTAGAAAAAAGTTTCACCATTGAGTAGCAACATCGGAGGAGTAACAACATCGAAGGAGTAACAACACCGAAGGAGTAACATCACCGGGTACTTAGAACAAATTTCACCACGGACTAGCATCATTGGAGGAGTAACATGTTGGAAATAATACTGAGAGGGGGGGGTTGAATCAGTATTATCAAACTAACAATTTTTCATTTCCATAATCAAATTCATATATGCTACTTCAATTAAGGGAACTCGCATGTACACGAAGCTATGTTTAGAGCCACTAGCGTATATCCAACAAACTTATGATTTAGTTAATTCTTCATATATTGATCTTTAATAAGTGCATCAGAACCATATAAACAGTAACTAGGTGCAGTAAAAACAGAATAGATCATCACACATAAGAAACACACATGAACACCAAGATATAAGGTGGAAACCCAATGTGAGTGAAAACCACCTACTGCAATTGCCTCTATCTTCTTTTAATAATAAGATAATTTTGTTTACAGTTTTTGTACTAGTGCAGTCTTATACCAGTACGCAAGCTTCTACTTGCAAAAGGCTACAACCTTCTCTCATTCCCCAACTTCTACTGGAAGGGAGATACAACCCCCTAGCTCTTGTACTAGCTGATATGTTTACTAGCATGTAGGTGTTGGCCTACAGAAGGCTACAACCTTCTCCTTTCTTCCAGGGACCACGTTTCATAAATTTTCAGACTAGATCCATCAACAACATCATTCAATCATCAAATATATCTACATCAACCAATCTCCTATTGAACCAACCACAACCAATTCAATCAATCACTTTAACAACCCATCAATATGATCTATCAGAATGCTGTCACCAGAGTACAATAACCAAAACCCAAGCTATAACCCAGAACACAGCAACAACAAACAACAACAACTAAAACATAGATTTTAAGGTATATGCTAATTTCTTGTGCTGAACCTACGTGTATATGTGCTTTCCTCAAATACAACCAACTTATACATCTACAAATATTAATTCATTATTCTGCAGCTATACCAGTCTTCAGTTATACCCAGATCATATCATTTATATAATACTATATGTGTCAATATTCAGATCTAGAGTATTCATGAGGAAAAACACATAGTGATATTTCACTTTACACCTTAATATCTTTAGATCATATCCTCCATCAACCGCTAAGGTTCATCCTTGGTTCAGATCCAGTAATACACCATAACCCAATAACATGCATATTAGATCTCACTCTTCATCAGATATTCAATACTTGAGTACCTTGTCCTAATGATCTTCTCCTCCTTTTATAGTTGTAGGTCTTTCTCAATACCATGGACCAAAACCACTTAGAACCAATACCTTGGATTAAAATACCTAGGATCAATATCTCATACCTGATACCTTGGACCAATATCATGGATCAAAATACCATGGACCAAATACTTTGGACCAAAAACTTAGTTTTCCAAGGTATACGCGCTTTTCCTTTTGTGAAAGTTCGTGTATACATATATGCAACTTGGATACAGTGAACCCGCGTGTATACGCGGCTTGTCCAATGATGAACTTGTGTATACCTTTCTTTATTCATTCTGTGAAGTTTGATCTAAAAATCTATGTTGTTAACCTATTGCACTGTGATCTGTCATCTAAGTGAGTTGCCATCAAGGACAACACCTGTGTCATAATGCCAACAATCTCCCCCTTTGGACTTGATGGCAACACCAAATCACTCTCCCCCTTTGTCATCAAGGGAAAAGGGTCATGCTGCCACTGAGTACCTGCTAAATTCTCTGATATTCTAAAGTGTTGATTGAGCTCCTATGATCGAGTCCATGCTCCCCTTGAGCACAAGCAAGGCCTACAAACAGATAACATGACTCTATACATACATCACCAATGACCTTCCTATCACCAAAGACTCATACATACATCCATCTCCCAATCAAAAGGGGATATACCAAATTTGACTCATCCACCCAACCAAGTGGGGATATACAATTGTTTATACATGTCAAAACACAAATATTACATCATCCATCCCATGCATAGTGAGGTTACAAATTAGGACTTTTCATGACCTTTACATTAAAAGATGTACATGACTTATATAACAGAGACCCAAAATCTTAAACAAGACCATGATAGTCATTAGTAACTATCATCAACAACATATGTCAATCAGCATCCAGATTAGCAACCATGTTCTCCCCCTGAACCTGTTCCACCTGAAACAAAATCTGCACTGAGATCTTCTCAGATAATACCAAAAATGCATTATTAGAAGCATATGTTACCCCTAAACCTATGCACTGTTAGATCTGATAATTTCATATATGAGAAGAGTTATCAAGGCATTATCATCAATCAGGCATATATCAAGTTATCAACAAATTATGAAAGCAAACATATTTCCACATGTCATCAACAGACTGTAACCATCAACAAGCAGAGAAGATAATTCACTGAACCACATCAAACCCCTTTCTCCTGAGATTGGCCTATTGTTGTCCCTCAAACCAACATATACGCAACTGTACCCACAAAAACTAGCGTATATACGCGACTACGCTTCATGAAGCTCGCGTATAACCATCTTTCTTTGAAGAAGATAGTATTTAATAGCAGGATGATGCAACAACTACTCCCAGCTTTTGTCTGAGATATTCAAATGTCTTTTTGGGCAGTGGTTTAGTGAATATATCAGCAACCCGTTCTTTGGAGGGAACATACTCCAATTTGACCTTTTTTTCAAGTGCTTGTTCACGTAGAAAATGATATTTGATGGGTATGTGCTTGGTCTTGGAGTGCATGACTAGATTCTTTGAAATACTGATGGCACTTGTATTATCACATAGAATAGAGATGGGTGGAGTACATGTGATCTAAATATATTGCAAGGTTTGCATCATCCAAAGTAGTTGTGTGTAGCAAGATGCAATGACCACGTATTATGCTTCAGCTGTAGATAATGCAATTGAACTTTGTTTCTTGCTTAACCAAGACACTAACCTGGAACCCATATAAAATGCACCACCACTAGTGCCTTTTCTGTCATCAACACTTCCTGCCCAATCTACATCTATATATGCATGAAGTGTAAGATATGTATCTCTAGGATACCATAAACCAAAGTCCTATGTTCCTTGAAGATATTTGAAGATCCTTTTGACTACCTGAAGGTGTGATTCCTTTGGATTTGCTTGGAATCTTCCAACTATTCCCACTACATGCATGATGTCTAGTCGGCCACCTGTTAGATAAAACAAACTGCCAATCATGGATCTATAAGTTGGTTGATGCATCGTTGTTGATTCATCATTTTAGCTGATAATGCATCCTATTACCATTGGGGTACATACTGGTTTAGAATCTTCCATGCTATACTTTTTCAGGATCTGTTTGAAGTATTTGGTTTGTGAGAGAAAAATACCATCTTTATTTTGCTGAACTTGTAGACCAAGAAAGTAGGTGAGCTCACCAAGCAATGACATTTCAAATTCTTGCAGCACTAAAGCAAAATTATGACTCATGGATTATTCATTGCTACCAAAAATGATATCATCAAATTAAACAACAATTATTAGCAATTTGCTAGTGTCAATCTTTGTATATAGATTGCTATCTCTTGATCCCTTTGAAAAGCCCTGTTGGTGGAGATATTTGTCAAGATGGTAATACCATGCCCTTAAAGCCTATTTTAGACCATAGAGAGCCTTCCTGAGTTTGCATACAAGTTTTGCATCATTTCTAAGAATGAACCCTTCTAGTTGTTCAATATAGACTTCTTCTTCTAAGTCTCCATTAAGAAAGGCAGATTTTACATCCATTAGGTATACTTTGAATTTCTGAAAACTAGAAATAGCAAGAAACATTTTAATGGCTTCAAGTCTAGAAACAGGTGAAAAAGTTTATTCAAAGTCTATACCTTCTTGTTGAGCATATCCTTTACAAACAAGTTTGGCCTTGTTTCTAATAGCTTCTCCATTTTCGTTGAGCTTGTTTTTGAATATCCATTTAGTTCCTTTGATATTCTTATCATGAGGTCTAGGAACTAATTCCCAAGTATTATTCTTTTCAATTTTCTCAAGCTCTTCATTCATGGCCTTGACCCAACATTCATCTTTGCATGCTTCATTTACATTTTGAGGTTCAGTGGAAGATAGTAATGCTAGATAGCTTGAAGCTTCGGCAATGGTTCTTCTAGTCTGCACACCTGCCCCTTTTTCTCCTAAGATTTGAGTTTTTGGATGATTTTTATGAACATACTTGGATGGAATCTTTTCTTCTATCATTATCTCTTCTTCTGGTGCTTCATTGGTTTCTTCTTCAGAATCAATGTGATTCGATGTGGGAAAATGATCCTCATCTTCTTCATTGTCATATTCTTTGGTTTTTATCTGTTTTGGATTTTTGCATGCTTCATCAACACAAACACCAATATTTCAATCATTTTCCCAAGTATTTTGTTGTAACATTTATATCCTTTACTTCCAGAAGAATAGCCAAGAAGAATACCTTCATCTACTCTGGGTTCAAACTTACCAAGTTTTTCGTCAGTCCTTTTAATGTAGAATTTTCTTCCAAAAACTTTGAAGTATTTTACAATAGAAGTTTTACCATACCAAAGTTCATGTGGAGTTTGAGTGTTGTTTACCTGAACATTCATCAGTTCTTTTGATGTAGCATTTGCTTCCAAAAACTTTGAAGTATTTTACAGTAGGAGTTTTACCATACCAAAGTTCATGTGGAGTTTTGAGTGCTATTTACAGCGGAAAATGCAGCTTCACCCCAGAATATTGCAGGAGTTCTAGATTCATCTAGCATAGCACGAGCCATTTGTTGAACAATTTTATTCATCCTTTCTACCACTCCATTTTTTTGAGGAGTCCTTGCGGTGGAGAACTGCCCTTTTATCCCATGTTGCTCGCAAAAGTCAAAGAATTCATCTGATGTCAATTCCCCCCCTCGATTAGATCTGAGGCATTTGATTTTGCGATATAATTCATTTTCAAGCAAAGCTTTGAAGGCTTTGAACTTTTCAAATGCTTCATCTTTATGTTTTAGAATACCTATCCAACACATTCTGGAAAAATCATCAATGAACAATATAAAGTATTCTTCACCACGAGGTGACTTTTTCTTTGATGGACCACATAAATCAATATGAACAAATTCAAGAGGCTTACTAGTTGACCCTTCCTTTTCAATGAATTAAGATCTGGTTTGCTTACCGAATTGACATGATTTTCATATAGTATTTTCAGGAATGTTGATATTTGGAAGATCACGAACAACCTAGAATGTGCATGCTTTTCTTATTTGAGAAAAGCTTAAATGTCCCAATATTTTGTGCCATAGCTAGTTTTCATCATTTTTGATTAGATAGCACTATTGTTGTCCTCCCTTGAGTATGTATAGGTTGTTTGGAGTTATTCTCCCTTTTATCATGGTTTCTCCCGTATCAATCTCACGAACAACACATCCGTTTGATCGAAACACTACTTCATTTCCTTGATCACACATTTGATTTACACTCAATAGATTATGCTTTAAGCCATCAACATACATAACATTCCCAGTTTTAAATTTCTCTTTCAAGAAAACATAACCTTTACCTTTTATGACAGCTAGAGTGTGGTTTCCAATTGAGACACTCTTTTCCTTTTCTAAGGCATTATATGAGTGTAGTTTTTGTCTGTCACCTGTCATGTGTTTGGAGCATCCATTGTCGATGTACCACTGGTATTCTTGTCCTTCTACAGACAAGGTTGTACCACGTCTTTCTGTTTATGGTTCTTTCTTTCTCCATATCTTGGGATTTAATGGATTTTTCTTCTTTTTAGCTATTTGCCGAAGTTTACTCCTGCATTCAGATTCGTCATAGCTAAAGTTGTCACAGATTGAGAATTCTATTTCATTTTCAAGAAGAAAAAAGTTATTATAGGAAATTTTCTTGATCCCTGTCACATTCCTTTGATTTCATGCTTCTCTAGTCATGATAGTTTTGTAAGAAACAAATTGAGAAACTTTGTGTCCAAAATTATGACATGAGAAACATTGACCATTAAAGAAGTTCTTGTGATTATTGAATCTACTAACCTGTTGATTGTAGTTGAAGTTCCTCCTACTGACCTGTTGATTGTAGTTTCTATTGATATTCTTTGAAGCAAATTGAGTATGATTTACCTGAGGTTGATTGTGACTTCTGTTCATCCTTGAAGTAAATTGAGCCTGATTCACCAGGTGATTTGCTTTATGCCTTTGCTAACGATTGTCGAACTGTTCAATGCTCGTTGATGCATCAAGATAGCTTTTAGTGGAGGTTGACAGCTTCTTTGATTGAGATGTTTCTTCATTATATCCAAGACCTGTATTTATCAGAGGAGAGCACTGCACTTTGATAATTTCATTTAAGGTTTCTAATCCTTTAGCAAATCTAATATTGAGAGCTTTTTTTTTCTCGAGATCCTTTCTTAGACCCACAATTTCACATTCTATCTTTTCATTGTGTTTTTCTCTTTAGCAAGTTGGTATGTCAAGGTATCTATAATCATATTCTTTTCTTCTAAATGGAATTTGATCTTAGATATTTCTTCATAAAGGTCATCTTCATCTAAAGCATCCAAAAAATCATCATCTTCATAAGCCATCAGAAGTCTATAGTCATTACTATTTTCATCTTCATCACTATTTGATAAACCATTGCTATTTTCATGAGTATAGTATCTCTATTTACTTACACTTTTTTTTCTATTCCGTTTTGTAGTTTCCTTCCATTTATCATATTTATCTTTATGAGGACGTTTGGTATAATGATGGACTCTACCACAGGAAAAACATTTGAAAGGTAGTTTACCTCTGAATCTACCAGAACCCCGTTGAAGATTCTTGACAAAGTTCGCTTCCTCTTCTTCTTCTTAAATATGTCTTGATTCATTGAGTTATTCTTTTCCTTTTGTTGAAGCTTTAAATGTGGCTTCTCTCATATCTGATGGACCTACTTTTCTCATCTCAAAGGAAGTTAAGATTCTGTGAAGTTGTGTCATAGTTATAGTTTGTAGATCCTATTTTTCTTCTATGGCCGATACTTTTGATTCAAATTTAGTAGATAAGGATCTTAAAAAAATTTCAAATAAGGTAACTTCCTTTATCTCTTCACCCATATTCTTCATGCAATTAATGATCTCATCTATACATAACAAGTAACTAGCTACACTTTCATCATTGTGCATCTTGAGAGTTTCATATTGAATTCTGGGAGTTTGCAGTTTAACACGTTTTACTTGAGAGTCTCCTTCGTAGCTTAGAACAATTTTGTCCCATATTTATTTGGTTAATTTGAGCTACATAACTTTGACAAACTCTGATTGTGATAGAATTCCCAATAATGTATTGACAACCTTGGCATTGGTTTCATATTTCTTTTTACCTACTCCATCTATAGGAATCGTTGATGGAAATGTATATCCTCCTTCCACAATTTCTGAGACATTTGTTCGAAGAGATTGAAGATAGGTTGTGGTTCTTACCTTCCAATAGACAAAGTTGCTCCCATCAAAGACTGGCAGTCTAATGGATCCCCCGCTTTCTTGATTACTCATGATGATGGATCTTCCTTCAAGCGATCAAGCTTCTTCTGAAGGACATACTCTGATACCAATTTTTCGAAATAATACTAAGAGGCGGGGGTGAATCACTATTATCAAACTAATAATTTTTCATTTCCATAATCAGATTCATATATGCTACTTCAGTTAAGGGAACTCACGTGTACACACAATTGTGTTTAAAGCAACTCGCGTATATCCAGCAAACTTATGATTCAGTTAATTCTTCATATAATGATCTTTAATCACTGCATCCGAACCATATAAACAGTAACTAGATGCAATAAAAACAAAACAGATCATCACACATAAGAAACACACACGAACACCAAGATATAAGGTGGAAACCCAATGTGGGTGAAAACCACCTGTTGTAATTGTCTCTATCTTCTTTTAATAATAAGATAATTCTGTTTACAATTTTTGTATTGGTGCAGTCTTATACCAATACGCAGACTTCTACCTGCGGAAGGCTACAACCTTCTCTCGTTCTCTAGCTTCTACTGGAAGGGAGCTACAACCCCCTAGCTCGTGTACTAGCTGATATGTTTACTAGTACGTAGGTGTTGGCCTATAGAAGGCTACAACCTTCTCCTTTCTTCTAGGGACCACTTTTCATAAATTTTCAAACTAGATCCATCAACAACATCATTCAATCATCAAATATATCTGCATCAACCAATCTCCTATTGAACCAACCACAACCAAGTCAATCAATCACTTTAACAACCCATCAATATGATCTATCAGGATGTTGTCACTAGAGTACAATAACCAGAACCCAAGCTAGAACCCAGAACATTGCAACAACAAACAGCCGCAACTGAAACATAGATTGTAAGATATACGCTACTATCTTGTGCCGAACGTGCATGTATACGCGCTTTCCTCAAATCCAACCAACGTATACATCTGCAAATATTAATTCATTATTCTGCATCTATACCAGAATTCAGTTATACCCAAATCATATCATTTACAGAATAATATATGCGACAGTATTCAGATCTAGAGTATTCATGAGCAAAAACACATAGTGATAGTTCACTTTACGCCTTAGGATCTTTAGATCTTATCCTCCATTAACCGTTAAGGTTCCTCTGGTTCAGATCCAGTAATGCACCATAACCGAATAACCTGCATACTAGATCTCACACTTCATTACATATTCAATACTTGAGTACCTTGTCCTAATGATCTTCTCCTCCTTTTATAGTTTTAGGCCTTTCTCAATACCATGGACCAAAACCACTTAGGACCAATACCTTGGATTAAAATACCTGGGGTCAATATCTCAGACCCAATACCTTGGACCAATACCATGGATCAAAATACCATGGACCAAATAGTTCAGACCAAAAACTTAGTTTTCCAAGGTATACATGCTTTTCCTTTTGTGAAAGCGTGTGTACATATACGCGACTTGGATAGAGTGAACCCGCGTGTATACATGACTTGGCCAATGATGAACCTGCGTATACCTTTCTTTCTTCATTCTGTGAAGTTTGATCTAAAACTCTGTGTTATTAACCTACTGCACTGTGATCTATCATCTAAGTGAGTTTCCATCAAGGAAAACACCCGTGTCATAATGCCAACATAACAGCATTGGAGGAGTAACAACACCGAAGGAGTAACAACATTGGAGGAGTAACTGAACCGAAGGATTAAGAACACCGAGTACTTAGAAAAATTTTCTCCATGGAGTAGCAACACCAGAGGATTAGTAGCATCGGAGGAGTAACAACACCAAAGGAGTAACAAGGTCAGAGGAGTAACATCACTGAAGGAGTAACAACACTGAGTACTTAGAAAAATGTTCACCATGAAGTAGCAGCGCCGGAGGAGTAACAACATCGGAGGAGTAACAACACCGAAGGAGTAGCAACACTAGGTACTTAGAAAATTTGTATTGCCTCGATAGGATATAAACACCAGTGCTAGTACCTACAAAAAAAAATTTGAGCGATAACAATATATATATATATATATATATATATATAATATTATATATATATATAATATATATATATATATATATATATATATATATAATCAAAGGATGTAGAGGAGGAATTCTCTGCACTAACAACCTTCAAACCAGATTTATCAGAGAAATGTTTGATGAAGGCATCTTTAAAGGCCGAACAATGATACAGTCAGAGACAATGTCCATTTACAATAAAATAAGCATGTGTATCATCAATCATGACAAGTTTGACAATTCCATTATCAAATACCTCATCAATCTCATAAGGCCCCATCCAACGAAAGAAAAGCTTTCCCTTAAAGTCCTTAGAATGATAATCATACAATAATTCCCAATCCCCTTTATGAAACACCTTATTCTTAATAAATTTATCATGCCATTTTGTTCTCTGTTGTTGAATCGCAATAGTTCTCTTGACAACCATTAAATGAATTTCATCTAGTTCATTTAGTTGTTCCAGCTGGTGTGTATGAGCTTCTGAAAGTTCCAATCCTACATCGAGAGTTGTTCTAAGCATATTGATCTCAAATTCTATTGGAAACAATGCATATTTACCGTAGACAAGCTCAAATGGTGAAAAACATATTCTATCTCGTCGTGATGTTCTATATGCCCAAAGAGCTTTAGGAAGTTTTTTAGCCCAATCCTGGCGATGCTTTGCCACAGTCTTTGTGAGAACGTTTTCTAGTTCCTTGTTCATGCTTTCCACTTGAACGTTCTCCTGTGGGTGGTATGGAAATGTTATTATGTGCTTGACCTCATACTTATTCATAAGCCTTGCTATCATATGTGATGTAAATTGTGTTCCCCCATCTGAAACTATCTCTCTTGGGGTGCCATACCGAGCAAAAATCACTTCAAACAAAAAGTCCGAGCCAACCTATTTTGTGGCTTTCACCACATCCTTGGCCTCAACCCACTTTGTCAAATAATCTATGCAGACTAAAATATAAACTTTATGAGGTGAAAACGGATTAAGTGGGCCAACGAAATCAATAGCCCATTTCTCAAAAGGTTCAAGGACCACTTGGGGCTGTAATGAAATTTCATCTAATCGACCAGGCCGACCCATCCACTGGCAGCTATCACATCTTCGGACATAATCTCACATCACGAAAGATGGAGGGCCAATAATATCCCATCTGTCACACTTTATGTCCGATTCATTTGAATGTAGAATGTCCCCCACAAGGGTCATCATGAGTAGCCTTTAGGACATCATAGATGTCATCTTCTGCTACACAATGTCAGATTTGTTGGTCGATTCCGTATAAAACATATATCTTGCTACCCATGAATAACGGGTACTATGACGAATGATCTTCCATTCCTCCCTGTATGAAAAATTCTTGGGTACCTTCCGTGTAGCAAGATAACCAAAAATATCTGCATACCACAGAGTGTGAGTAGAAATTCCAAAAACATATTCATCTAGAAAATTATCTTCTACAAGTGTACCTTCATCATTAGTATCTGATATAGACAGGAAGTCAGCGACTACATTATCCTTGCTTGGTTTATCTATGATGGTAATGCCAAATTATTGAAGTAATAATAACCACCTTGTGACATGCCCAGGAGTTACAGGTTTATTCATCAAGTATCTCATTGTTGCTTGGTCAGTATGCCCAAAATTAGGATATCCAGTAATGTAATGCTGAAATTTATTAATAGCATAAATAATAGCCAAGAATTGTTTTTCTATTACCATATAGTTTAATTTCGCAAGTGTCAATTTTTTGCTGACATAGTATATCGTGTACGGCTTCTTGTCCTCTTGCTGTTCCAAAACTTCCCCTATTGTCGTTTGAGAGAAATTAGTATGTATATGAAACGGGAGTTCTCAATTAGGACCTCACAAGGTCAGAGATTGGCAGATCAATTCCTTGATTTTTGCAAAAGCCTCTTCACATTCATTTGTCCAAAAAAATTATGCATCTTTAGTTAACAGCTGAAAAAGTGGTAATGTTATTCTAGAAAAAATTTCTATGAAACATCTACAATAGCCATCACAATGAATAAAACTACGTACCTACGTCTGTGTCTTTGGTACAGGAAAATGAATATTACCTCTACCTTGGCCGAACCAATTTGACTTCCAACAGCTGAAAGTAAGTGTCCCAGCACTATACCCTCTTATCTTATCATATAACACTTAATTGTACTTAGCAAAACATGCATTTGTATGCATATTTTAAGCACCTTCTCCAAGTTTTCCAACCCTACCTCAAATGATTCCCCATATGGTGTAAAATCATCCATATAAATCTCGACACTGTCATCAACTAGATCAGATAAAATCCCTAATATTTCCGTTTGGAAGGTAGTAGGAGCATTACAAAGACCAAATTTAGGGCCTTGGTATGTGAAAGTCCTCCAAGGGCATGTAAAAGTGGTTTTATCTTGATCTTTAAGAGCTATTCAGATTTGGTTATACCCACTAAACCCATCCAAGAAGGAAAACAACCTCTTCCCAGCTAAGGTATCAAGAACTTAGTCAATGAAGGGTAAGGGAAAATCATCCTTCAAGGTTGATTTTTTCAACCGCCTATAGTCAACACAAATCCTCCACTTACCATTATTTTTAGGAATGATAACTAGCGGACACACCTATTGACTATTCGATCTAGCAACTTCTGAAGTTCGTCTTTAACAATGTTTTTCAGAGTGGGGTTCATTCTTCTCAGGGGTTATCTCACATGTCATCATTCTTCTTTAATGTATATATGATGAGTGCATAAATCAGCAGGGATACCCTTCATATCTAAATAATCCCATGTGAATGCTTCCTTATGTTCACACAGAACTTTCAGGAGTTGTTCGGTCTGGGATGGTGAAAGATTTGGGTTGATATTCAATGTCTTCCCTGGCTTAATTTCTATAGGAATATTGTCACAACATGAAAGTACAGGAATATCTTTGTCTTCAATGCCCGATTCAATATTTTCCTGCACTTCACAACTCATAACAGATTCTACAAATTGACGAGTTGTATAAGAAACGACATGTGGGTTATTGAAAAAAATTATTAATATTATCATCTTCCATTTAGTTTCTAAAACAGAGGGCTTGACTAATGGTAAGAACTGGTTTGGTTTCCTCTCTTTCAACTTCAGGTCCTCTAAAGGTAGGGGATTTTTTTTAAATGTTGTTTTACCTTATTAACTTAGTTCTGCAGGGGGCTAAAGAATCAGGTTCTTTGTATCTTCCCCATTAGATATCACCTTATTTCCTGACTGGCATCTGATATAGGCATCTGTAGTTGCTAGCGAAGGTCTTCCTAAACTCAGATTGTGACCATCAACTGGGGATTGTGTATGTAATACTAGAAGATCAATGGGGTAATGCCATGAGTCCACTGAAATTGTTATGTCTTCCAATTTTCCTATCGGCCTTACTGTAGATCTATATTCTAATTCCAAGACAATAGGAGTTGGTTTTAGATTTCATAGATTTGGTGTAAGCATAGTTTCAAATGTGATAACATTAATTCAACCCCCAAATCTACTATTACATTCGGAATGTCAACCCCATTAGTCTGTACTATCAGAATAGGGTTCCCTGGATCTCCATATTTCACAGTTAGAGATTTTCCCAGCATAATGTATGATAGATTCCCCATAACATGAATGGTAAGCAAATCTTTTTTCTTTCTTTCCAGGTCTCTTGGAACAGTATTCTCTAATTGTCTTAGCATAAATAGGCACATCCCTCATAACATGGAGTAAGTGAATTTTGACAAACATGTTTTGTAGTTCCCCTAAAAGGTCAAATTCTAGCTGAGGATTTTGCTTACTCAAAGCTAATCTCTCGGGATAAGGTGGATCAGTTGGGCAACCTTGAGTAACACCCGAACGAGGAGGGGGGTGTTTAACAGAATTCTGATTTAACTCATTCTTAGCTACTTGGGATTCTGGTTTTGGATCTTCATCACCAACATGTTAACGATAACTGGTGAAGTCTTAGCACTCACCACCCGACCAAATCACAGATTTATCTCATTACATTTTGCTGTGGAAATTCTATATGAAGGAAGGTTGAGCATGTCAGTCTGTTGAGCACCCTTATTATTAGGATTTGCATTAGGTTGGATAGGAATCTGAGGGTGAGGAGGAGTACTGGAAGGAATTTGTAATTGTTGTTGTTGCATAGGTTGAGGAAGTTGACTAGAAGGAGGGGAAGGCCCTTGCCAATTTCGAGACCATGAAGGGTTTGAACTAGACTGAGGGAACCAAGACTGTCAGGGTAGATATTGATAAAATTAAGGTCATGATTGTGGAAAAGGTACTGACTTAGGTCCCATATTTAAATTGCTAAAATACTGAGAAAGGTCCTGAGACATACCTTGGTTTGAGTTTGGTGGTCGTGGTTCCCATGGTTTCTTAGAACCCATAAAACATAGTTTCTCTTCTCCTTCACTTGTTCCCTGGAATATTGCCTTTAGGCCGGGAGGTGATGGACATGAACTGGTGGAGTGAGCCTATTCACATATTGCACATGTCTACACAGTATTTAATGGACATTCCTTTAATGGATGTTACTTCCTGCACTAAGGGAAGAAGATGTCCATGATCCTTTATAAGTCCATTTGCTTTTGTTTTTGTTGTAACTTGTCCATCTGAGAGGAAAGTGTACTCAGGATGTTGGTTTTCAATTTATCGAGTAAGTTCATGATTTATGCCTTTGTAGTTCCTCCACTGGATGTTTTGGAAGTCTGAATCCCTTGCTTATTCCTTGTAGCCCCTTGTGAAAATTGAATGCATAACTCGCAAAAAGAATCAAAGTCCTCCTTAGATATATCACCCTTTCCTACTATATTCAACAACTCCAGAGTGTCCTCCCTTAGGGCCCGAAGAAAAATAATTTTTAAGATATCCTTATCTAGGTTGCTATGGTTGGACCTTTGTAGGGTATATTTTAAAAGTTCCACACAATCCTCCATATTCTCATCCTCCTCCTGCACAAATTTAAAAATTTCTTCCTTTATATCTCGGAATTTACAATAATCCTAGTACTTCTCCAAAAAAGCTTTGTTCATCTCCTCCGATGAGGAGATAGATTTTCCACCAAGACCCATAAACCATCACAAAGTTGTCCCTTTGAGAGTAGTGGGGAATATTTTCAATTTCTGAGCATCGGCCACATAGTCATATCCCCTAAAGACAATATAAAATTCAAACATAAATGTATCTAGATCTTCTGAGGAAAGCCCATGGAATTTAGGAAAAGCAGTTAGTGGAATGGTCTTCATTGGCGCATCACCTCTAATGTCTCCAATTGGAAATTCAATCAAGGAGGTTGGATGTGCCATGAATACCCTCCAATACTCCCTCAGAATTTCAACAGGTTCTTGTTTTATGACAACTGGTGATTGAGGTTGCTTAACAACACTTCCCTGATCACATCGTGACGCAAATCCCCCCAAATTTCCTTCTGTAGGTGCACTTGGATTGATTTTTATTTTTTCTCTTCTGACCCTCTTCTTGCTACTTCCTCTTCTTCTGCTACTGAAGGAAATACTTTTATTTTCTCTGATGCCTTTCTCTCTACTTCTTCTCCTTCAACTACTGAAAGGGGTATCCTCACTCTTGAGGGTAATATTACCCCTAAGACAGTGTGTGAGTCCTTATCCTAACAGCAGATCGTGAAGATGGTACAGCTTCGGATTTCACAATGATTTCCTAGATGTAGGTGTTCCTACCTAAATCCTTCCTTCCTTTCTTTGGGGGTCCTCGTCTACCCCTTTTATTTGGATCTTTATTCATGCATTTAAAGCATTAAAAGTTCTCACAGCTCAAGGCCTGGAGTAGGGTAAGAGACCTTCCCTCCCTAGGGAGAGAGAATGATTTGGAACAGAAAAGAAAACCAAATAAAAGTAAAAAAAAACCGTAAGCTCGAGGATTGGAGAAATGTAAGAAAAATTTCTTCCCTAGCGTGAGAGAGTGATTCTTAAAAAGACAAACCAATCAAGAAAATTCTAGACTCAAGACCTAGAGTGGGGTAAGAAAACTTCCCACCCGAGGAGGAGAGAAAGGTTTTAAGAGCAAAAATAAAAACAAAATAAGCAGATAAATCTTAAAATCAAGATCTGGAGTAAGGTAAGAAAACTTCCTTCCCCAGGGCAAGAGAGCGCCCCCTATGCAATCAATGGAAATAAAGACATAAAAAACAAAAATAATAAAGCTCAGAACCTGGAGCAGAGTAAGAAAACTTCTCTCCCCAAGACATGAGATTTATCTAGCGACCAACTCCAGCTGTGCTCTTGTACCTTTGATGGCCTCCTTGGAAATGACGCCAAAATGTTGGTGTTCAAGTGTGAAAATAACTATTCAACCCTTTCCCACATTAATTATCAATCTGGGATCTACTGGTTATTTCAAGGCTAACCCGAAAATATATGCAGGTAACAATTGTACATCCCAGAATTGACCGAGAATTCATCAACGAATAATTAAACAATTGTAAATGAAAGCAATAACTATTCTGTAACAAAACTCGAAGCGACAACAATAATTCATTGTAACAACAATAGAAATAATAGCGATAATTCATTGTAACAGCAATTCGATTCACAACAATTACATCAAACCATCAAAGCAAGGAAAATACATACATGGGAAAATAAACTAGCACACACTATCTCAGTAGCACCTGATCAGGAGAGTGGGCCGAACTCCTTGATCAGGGTTGTGATGAACTCATGAACTCAAAGAAAGATCAGAAAAGTTGTAAATCTCATTAATGTAAATGTCTCTATTACAAATCTCAATTATCTTATCTACAACCCCCTGTTTCAAACTCTCTATCCTTTCTTATACAAAAAAAAGTTCCTGATATTAAGGTAATTGTTGCATGCGATTTACATGAAGGTTTTAATAAGCCCAAAACTGAATGCAAAAGATAGAAAGAGGAAGTCTAGATCGGTTTTCCCATTACAACTACAGTTCAATAATAGCTCTGCCAGCTCGACGTGTAAACTTAGCCATTTGACTTTGGAAATCTACACATAAGATGAAGTTTAGCAAGCGCTTTAGTCATAATCCCCTAGACTTGCTTCAATGATTAACTAATTCATAAAGAAATGATTATAGGTATGCCTCCGCGACTTAGGATATAAAATGACTTAGTTAGGAGTATAAATGTGAAGGAAAATAGGATAAAAAGGTAAGTAAAAACATGCAAGTTTGGGTCCCAACAATATGATGATTTCACTTTGGATTATAATGCACATAATTGAAAATGAAATTTCTCATCTACAAAACCAAGTGGAAGAAATCAAATAAAGAAGGGATCTAGTAACTCAATGTTTTAAAGATTTAACTAATTTTGAGTGTATGAGCTATAGATACATACCTAATTTAAATATAATGGACCCCTCCCCAGAGCCAATATCCTTGATGAAAAAGGAAGATTGTAAATTCTAAATCTGATTAGTATGCAATGTAAATTTTGTGTGCTATTAAAAGAATTATAAAATATTCACAAGTAGAAGACATATAGGATATGCAATGTTGTCTTAAGTTTAGTTTTAGATATCACATGAAAAAAGGAAAAGAACTTATAAACTTTAACTCTCAAAATTTATCTCCTCAAATCTACAGTGGTACCCTAATATATAGATTTGTAAAAAAAATAAATTCTATTCTATTTTAATATATATATATATATATATATAGATGATGATATCATTTTTTACCAGCGTTCACTAAAATCTATTTTTTCTATTAAAATTAACTAGAAAATAATCATGAAAAAAATCATTTCTTCTATAAATTAAACTACATCTTTATATATATTATTAAATATTTATTTTTAATCTCTATTCAGTGGAATGATATTTAGGAAAATTTTATTTTCATAATTTACTATTCCATTATAAAGAACCTTAACAAATATTTATTTTAAATAGCTGAAAGACTTTTAATAATCCAGCATATAAAGATATATGATTTCGTATCATATGTTGAAATTTAGATGCACGTTATTTGAATATGGTTATTTAGCATTTATGATCATTTATGAAAGTCAGTATTAACAGTGCCCACCGTTAGCTGGTGGTTAGTTTTATCCAGATTGGATAAAAATAGGGCAACAACTAACCAGCCTGCTATCACGCCTTTAATGCGCTGATAGCATGTCCACCATGCCCACGGCCATTACATACACCATGTCAGACATCCTGATTCTCGGCTAATTCCTGGCGACTCCACCTTTCCTATTCAGTTATACTTTATTTAAATTAGTTTAAGAGTATTGGTGACAATAGCATGCAGGTCGGTTGGAGGTGATGGCATGTACCATACGAGTGCCCTCGGAGGTGATGGCATGCACCATACAACATAGTATGTTCATGTCACTCCATGTTTTGAAATTGTGCGCGAGAGAAAAAAAATTCAAACTTGAAATCTATGTATGAAACTAGCCGCATCTTCCTCTTCTTCAAAACCCCGAACATCTCTTCCAACTGCTCCAGTCGCTGCCTGTAGAACTCAAGGGACAGATGGAGCGCCAAGAGAGACAGGTGTCCCCGCACTTCACTTGGAAGGCATGGTTGCATTCTGGGATCACGTGGCACCGTTGCCCGCTCTGGAAACGCCTCAAGCATACCACACACTCGGATTCTCTGCACTTAGATGGGCGCTCTTCTCCTTCTTCGTGGCACCATTGCCACAGCATCCTCGATTATGCTAAATTCCCTCTACAAATTCTACAACAAAATACCTTTAATGTGATAATTCATAAGCATTCTTTTCCTTCTCTAATCCCCGCCCTTTTAGCCATATCTTCAGATCATTTTTATAATATTTGGCAGAGTAATAATCTAGACATCATAGCCCTTGTGGATCTCCTCATTTATATCTTCATCGAGCTACGATTGGTTAGTTGTTCTCAATTTGATTTACAAAGAGCGTTTTGGTCAAATCATATGTTACGACATGAGATTTTAGTTGAAGAAAGATGCCTAATTCCTCTTTGATCTCGCAATAAGTATATTTTCACTTGTTTCTCCTTTTATTATTCTATTATTCTGCAATTGGCTGATTGATTTCAACTCTTTGGAGTGGAACCATTGTTTTCCAACTCAAAACTACAATGGATGAAACGATTAGGATCCTCTCTTTATCATGGAGGCTTACAGATGAGATTTTGTGCTTAATTGTTGCGGTCAAATCTATCATGGCCATAGTGGAGCCCTCATCTTTCTCTATCAATATTTACTCATATTCAGCCGGAGCTTCTATAGAGGAACCATCATTCGCTAGCAATGAGTAATGATCCTCATTGTCACTCTATCATGCTAGCAAATGAATGGATTTTGAGCGATTTTGTTCGCATACAGCATGCCTGCAACCAAAAACAAACAAACCAATGATAAATCAGAGCCAAAAAACAACCAAATTTCAAAATTTTGGTTGCCACATTGAGGGTAGTTGTTCCCCCCTTTTTGATCTCGATTTTATCTCACAACCATCATTTTTCATCTTCGTTCTTTCCTCCACGGTCCAATAGCGTCCTTCCCCAGCTCCAACTCCAGCTCTGTAATCCTAATTAGATGTTGGTAAACCATCACCATCATTTTTGGCCGGTCATGGATCCAATCAAACTTCCTTATGATCCAATGATATTTTCTTCAAATCGGATATTTGAGTTATTAAAATCCAACTCTCATGTAATATCGTCCAATCCAAGATTGTCTTCACATTTTTTTGAAGTTGGAGCCAATCTTGCACCAAATCTTACTCAATCCAAATTGTAATTCTGTTCGTGTTGCCACAAAACCTTACAATCAGAAAAAAATAATAATAATTAGTTTGATAGTGACAAGTACATAATTAGAATTTGTTATATCTTTATGCATATGGCACATAATTAGAATTTGTTATATCTTTATGCATAAGGCACTGATCTGGGGCATGCATTGATTTAGAGATGCCATAGTGTTTTTTGGTCACAGCTTCAAGGCAATCAAGCCAAAAAATCTATTGCAAGCTCCATCCAGATTGAATTTATAGTTCAAATAGTGAGAAATAAGAAGAAAGAAATTATTGTAACATCCACTAGGCTAAAGATAGCCTATGTTTCTTCTTTATCCTCTTTTTTTGTGAAGCTTCAAAATAAATGCTCCTATCTTCTTGACAAATCCGTGGCTAAACATATTATCCCAAGAGCTATCTTCAAGCATATCTCCATAACTTTCCCTGTTGTCTTTGAAGGCCTCACATTCTAAAATGAAATGTTTTATTATTTCCACTTTTCCGGAAGAACAAAAAATGCATACTCTTTCCTCCCACACTTCTTTTGGTGTTTTCTTGCGCCCTGTTTCACAATGGAGTTGATGAGAATTATTCCTTAACCAAGCAATAATAATTTTGGCTCTCCAAGAGATATTGTCCTCTATGCATGCTTTTGGTTGATGACCATGAGTGGGATTGAACACTTCAATATAGTAATTTTTCTTTCTTCCTAGCTCCTTATCCCAAGTATGCTTGTGGAAATTTTCCATAACAAAAGATTTTACTCTTTGTTGTTTATGGGAAACACGTTCAAGAAAATACCCCATTTACTAAATCATTTTTTATTTTGCTACATCTATTTTTTTTTCTCTTGCACAATCTGTCATTAAAGACAATTTTAGGCCATCTACCCTCTTCTGTTTGCTCAATTTTTTTTAAATACCTTATGACTCGCACCATAGCAATTGCTTCAATAGGAGAAGTCCCTGTTTCAATTAACAAGATAGCATAAGGAACTTCACTTTAATTTTGAATTTGTTTGTAATCAAACGCTCCTGAATTTTCTCAATTTGTCTCCACTACATGTCGGATGCACTGATGGACCATAGTTCACAACCATAGAGAATCACCGAAATCATTAGAAGCCCAAAAAGTGTTTGAGTGGTTTTCCAGTCCCATAACTTTGCCTCTCTATACCTATTTTTAAAAGCATAAAATGCTTTCCAACCTCACAAAGTTCTTTTATTTCGACAACCATTCTAGCTTAGATTTTTGTTGAAGTCAATTCCAAGGTATTTGTAATATGCAAATTCTTCGAGAATGTTGCCTTAAAAGTAGAACTTATGTTGGTTATGTTTTCTTTTCTTGGAGAAAACCACTACTTTTGTTTTTCTAATATTGACTTGCATCCCCACATTTCTACAAAAATGCTCAAGGGATAGTGAGTGCTCTTGCAAACCAAGAGCCAATTTAGCAATTAGAATAAGGTCATATGCGTACAAAAGAAGCCATATAACAAACTTTCCCAAATAGATACCATCACCCCCTTGTGATAACCACTCCTCAAGCTTGTTGATATATAAACCAAAAAGGGTAGGAGACAGTGGGAAACCTTGCTTGACCCCGATATCACTTCTAAAACATTCCTACTGAAGTTCTAATTTTGACTTTCACCTATTGATATAGCCTATGCACAACTACTATCAAATGTTTATGAACCCCAAGTTCCTCCATTTTGTGCCAAAGCTTATCCCTAGGAACCATGTCAAATGCTTTATGAAATCAACAAAGAAACAAAATACTTCTTCCTTTTTCTCCCAAACTTTTTCAATGATGTGCCTTAAAGTTACACAATGATCAACTGTGGAATGTTTAGGTCTAAAACTTGCTTTCCCTTTAGCATGCTTATCTCTTTCTTCTACCCACTCGCTAATTTTGTTTTCTAGCATTCTTCCAAATAGGTTTAAAAAAAGGGTTTATCATGATGGTCCTATAATTGGAGGGATTATTAACGTCACCTCTCTTGAAAAGAGGTATTGCCATACTAGTTGGCCAAATTGTGGAGAGCTCCTATTGTATGATGTTGTTGAAGATTTTTGTAATGTGAGGTGCATGAATCTTTGAGCCCCACTTTAGATATTCTGCATGGAGGTCAGGTAAGTCTTTTGCTTTTCCAACACCCAACTTCTTGATACGCATCTCTACCTCTTGCACCGTGAAGAGTTCAATATCAGTGTTGACCAAGGGGGGACGATCAACCTTGGGATCCTCCTCATAGAGTTTTGCAGCATAGTCAAACCATTTAGAAGTTGTAATACTTTTTTTGGTTTGTATATTTTATGGTTGGAGTTCCTTCCAAAATAAATTGGGATTATTTTCTCCAAGGAAGATTAGTTCTTCCCTCCATGAAACCATGAAATCAGATTTTTTCTTTATTAATAACTTCTTGTAAGCATTGAGCTTTATGTTATCCTTGTTTGACTCTTTCCACATGTCCTTTCCTTTTTTGCATTCCTCTTCAAACCAAGCATTAACCAAAAAGCAATTTGTTTCAGACTTCTTAATTTTTTTCTCCTTTTCACTTTGTAAGTGCGAATTGAATTAAATGTGTTAATTCATGACTATGAAGGTTGTGAATTGTGATTTTCTCCTTCTCAAAGAGCTTCTCTAGCGTAATTTTGAAGGTATTACAATTTTATGGTGTCAAAAAAATTCTGCCCTATGGGAGATTTTGTTAGAAATGTTGAATCTTTTACTCTAATTATTTCTTTCCAATCCAAGAGAAACATAAATAAATAAATTGGATTGTGATATCATTTTAAGTCCCACAACTGATCTCCAATCAAAACTTTCTCCTTTTTCTAACACAAATCATGCAACCAAATTACATAATCTACTACGCTTGATCCATTGTAAATATTGCAAGTGAAATTACCAGACTTTGCCCATTTAGTCAAGCCATTACAAATGAATAAATCAAAGGCCCCACATAGAGTAAGAAATTATTCACCAAAGATATTGCAACCCTTTTCCTCTGAAATTCTTTCCCACTGATGATTACTCTCTTCTGTAAGCCAAACAGGGTCACAATCATCTTTACAACAAAGAATGCTAGCTTGCACACTTGCAATCCTAGCATTGAAATCACCTAATACAAGGACTTCACCTAGCCGTGAATATGTTGCAATATCCTCTTTTGAGGCTACAAACGGATCTTTGTGTTCAAGCCCTCTATCTTTGTATATTTTTGAAACCTGCGGCGCAAAATAGTATGCTACAATTCTGATGTGGTTTCCATTTTCTAATATTTTAAACCAAATGAATTGCTAATTTGAGTCTTCTTTTTCTAACTAAATGAGACGACCTTCTTTCTCCCTTACTAAAACCATGATACCCCATGCCCTTTGCCATTCCTTGATGCCTTGTTCCACACTGCCATCTTCTAGTAACCTTCAAACGGATTTGTCTTGCACCCTTCATGCTCATGTGTTTCTATGAGGCAAATTATGTCTCTATCTTCCTCAATAGACCCTAACCCAAGTCCTCCTCTCCATGGGTAACCTCTAAAGTTCCAACAAACAAATATTAAGGAACCCTGGGTATGACTTGATTGTTATTTATTTTGACATGCAAGACTCACATTTGAGTCTTTTTCCCTGCTTTCCCATACTGACCTTGCTTTCTGATTTCCTGTTGAAGAGTTTGTTGCCTCTTCTTTATTACCATCTTGGTGCTTTGTTTTGGAAGGAGGTCCAAAGAGCGCTATGATAAATTTACCTTTATAAATCCATGCTCTCTTTCCTTCATCTCTTGTTGTCCTAAACTTTAAAATTTTCTCCCTTCTTTCCTCCTGTTGTTTTACAGTTAAATCTTCTTCTAGGAAAAAACGAGAACCCCTCAAGAGATTTATCTTGCTTAGAATGATATATTTATCATGCAAGCTAGGCATGATGACTTTTATGGGCATGGCTTTCTCCCCGTTAAACTTAACCACCCTCTATGTTTGGCATCTTTGTCCTTACCGTAGCATCTTGTCTTTCAGGAAGTCTCTTACAAGGTCAAGAGTATTCTCATAGTCTTTCACCCATTTAATAATAATGTTTTCTGCCCTATTTTGTCTTTCCTTTCCTTCTCTATATTGCATGTTGTCAACCTAAATATTTTTTTCTCCTTCCTTATTAGTAGAATTGTTAATAACTTGAGCCTAAGTTTTGGAAACTTTGGTGGAATCTCCTTTCCTTTCTTCTCTTGATTTCTCTTCATGGTTGTCTATTTGCGCAATCATTTTCCCTTTATCCTACGATGATTTCACTTTCACCACCTTTGTACTTTCCACTATAGATTTAATTATGTTTTTCACATCCGCTTTCATGCATTGCCATTTTGTATTCCCTATTAGGAGAGCTTCCTGTAGCAATGCCACTTGTTCTTTAAAACTTTATTGCTTTCTACTAAAGCCTTGTTCTCATCTGTTATTATATGAATTTTATGATCGCTTTCCTATGCTTTAGCTTCTAAAACCTCCAACCTTTGTTTTGAATTTAAAAATTCTTTCACATAAAGATCAGACAACCAGGTGAGAGGTGTGGATGTGGGACTATATAAGGTAGAATCATCAATGACTTTTCCTTTGAACTTCTTGTTGCCACGAGCTTGTAGAGGGGACTTGTTTGAGTGCTTCTTGTGAAGGGCTTGAGTACTTTCCTTTTTAGATAGTTTTTCAGATCTTTTGAACCTAGTGATGTTTTGACATGTGGAAACATAATCAGTTTCATATATAGTTTGCATTGCGCGTTGTATAAAAGTTGAGAATAATCCCACACCATTGGCGTGGTTTGTGTTACATCACTTTATGACTTGGATTTTTCAACGTTGAATCAAATATCGGGGAAAGGTCCCCATGAATGGTGTAAAATGGATTTTCATTGTTTACATATGTCGTTGGTGGCATTTAAAACCAAGAAACAAGCACGACTTGATCACTAAATATATGTAAAATTTAGGTTCTTCATTTTTATATACATATATAGTATTAATTCTAATATATGCATATAACATCACAATGTGTAATATATATTTTTATATTCATATATTGTATAATTCTTATATAATATTATTCTTATATATATATCTATATCTATATCTATATATATATATATATATATAATATATATATATATATATATAAGTTGTCATATATACAATTATCAATCTTCAATATATATTAGTGGGAATATCCAAGAAAAATGGCTCTGGAGAATGTGGTGGACGCGACAGAGAACGGTAAGGAAAATAACGCTGCAGCTAAGCTACAGACGCTCTCTATTCTGAAACCCCATATGATTGTGAGGCTCCGCATGGGGCTGAAGAAATTACGAAGTCTCATCATCACAAGTGTAAGGCTGGCCATGAGCTCCCTCTCATCCTTCACACCCATTTGAAGTTCGGTGCTGCCAAGGTTATGGTCTATGATAAGACTGAGGAGGTTGGTGCAGAAGTGAAATCATCGGTAGCCCTTAAGGGCACCTCAGTGGTTCTCCATTTGGAGACAGACGACATTGATGCAACAGTTCAACTAGCGATAGAGGTCGGGGTAACTATTACTGAAGAGGTTGCAGAATGTCCTTGGGGTCAATGATATGAAAAGGGAAAGGGAGTAGGTTTGTTCAAATCCCAGATCCATTGCAGGAAGGGACCTGTACATTTGAGAAGTCTCGACTTTGGTGAGTGTGAGGGCTTTATCAGGGGAAATGGCATGGGTGTCATAAATGATCCTAGCCACGGCGCTCCTCTCAGCAAGGTGATCTTCAGGCACCCATTGTACCTGGGACATTTTGTTTACTATGGAAAGAAGACCATTTTGACAGTGGGTAACGTGTTTCCCTTGAGGTCAATTCCAGAGGAAGCCTTTGTTTACATCGCAAAACAAAATGTCGGCCATCGCGGCTCATTTTTCAGGGTTTCTGGAGACTATGCCATCGATGTCAGCCATACTGATATTTACCCTCGGAGCTATGTGGATAACAAAAAGGAGACTATGGAAACCAAAATGAGGAAAAAAGCACGACTAATAGGATTTTTCCCAACAGAGCATTAGGACCAACCCTACCGGTACCAGATCTCACCCCCTCAGATAGAACCAGAACTGGAATCGCTCGTAAGCCCTCTTCCTTTTCAAGTTTTTATAAAAACCCCATTTGGGAGGACACATCTGGCTTGGGTACAGATCACCAAATCAGTACTGCTTTTGAAGAACAAAATCTACCAACACACTGGTTACCCTACAGGATCACAAGTTTTAATTTTTTGAGGCAGAGTACTCCAAGACTACAAAACCCTTATGGTTTACAAAATCCTACCTAAGTCTACCGTCACTCTGAACCTGTGGCTGAGGGGAGGCAGGGTAGACCATCACAAAATGAATCCCTCAGGCAATGGCATAGGTAGCAGCACAACAAAAACCTCAGAAACACATCAAAAACAAAAAAATGCAGGGTTATCCTTCAAATACATTCTTGAAGGAAACAAACTAGCCACAAACACAACAAAACAAGCTGGCAGAACATCCACCCCATACATTGTGGAACAATTGAGCTACACCCCAGAAATAAATATGGCTATACCAGAAACAAACAAGTACTGTTCTACATTTTAAAAACAAGCTATAATCTGCAAATTCAACTATTTATGGCCCAATTTTATGGACCTTTTCCTTTGGGTTTTCAGAACCTGGACCAATACATGTGATATTCGGCTCTGTGCCAAAGGCTTCTTCATTGTAAAATTTTGTACAACAGAGGAAAGGGACATCATTATGAGGGCCAGACCATGGTTTATGGGATCCACAGGTCTCTTCATGACTCCATGGTTCCCACAATTTGATCCAAACACAATGGTTGTATCTCGGATGCCAGTCTAGGTTCATCTTCACAACCTACCACTACATTTCTGGAGCCCTCAAGTCCTATCTACTATAGGCAACACCATTGGGCGATTCATTAAAATGGATATAGAATGAACAGAGGAAGGAATTTATACATTTGCACGCATGTGTCTGGAATTAGACCTTAGTAAAGGGATACTAGACCAAATACAACTCAAGTATAAATAGAGTTGTTGGACATAGATACTAGACTATGAAAATACTACATTCAGATGTAGAATTTGTCGCCAAACAGGGCATGTTCAAAACACATGCCCAGAAGCCAAAAAAGATACACGTAGGAAGAAGAAAGCAGGAAAACAACCCAAGGGATGGCAATTCCCTCCACCAACCCCTAAAGATGTCCCTGTTGAGGAAGAAGAAATGGAAAAGGAACACCACACTACCCAAGAGAACAATCAGATTCACAAGAAGCCAAAAACTGTGGAACCTGTACCACATGATCTGATGGACTCTTTGTTGCAGAAGATACGAGATTCAATGGATACTAGTGGCGCTAAAAGACTACATTTTTCAGACCACTCTGATTCAAACAAGGATAATCCTTTCCCAGAGGAGGAAACCTCACTCGTATTGTTTTCATCCTTGCCGACTCAAGGGGAGTGGCGAAAGGTGGAGAAGAAAAAAGGGAGAAAAGCATAATTTTTTCCCAATTGTACATTATTTTTCCGGTTATTTTCTTTCTGGTTCTTTCTTTGAATAATAGTTTTGACCTGCTTATGAATATGTGCTCCAGCATCTACAAAATGTAATTTTGTTATTACTAATAAACTTATGATTTTTCGTAGGGGAAAATATATATATAACATCGCAATGTACATAATTATATGTAACTATGTGACAATATATAATATGTCATTATGTTTATTAATGTAATTATACTATAATCTAATATCATTATATATCCTAAATGTTTCTAATATGATTACTTTACAAATGGTATGAAAATGTATAATATGTTTTTACAATATTACTAATGAGTTATTTCTCTCATGTGTATGTCAAGTAGTGCGTTGAGTAACTTGCAAAGTCTTATACATTATACAAGATAATGTGGAAACCAAATGGGCCATATCATCTTTTTGTGACCCATTAGGAAAGTGTCAATTGAACGTGACATGAAGTGAATTTTGAGGCCTAAAATGGGCCTCCTAAAGATTTCATAGTTACTTTTTGAAAGAAAATGTTTTCATCTCTCAATTAAAATATTTCCTTTTTTTCCCATTTAATTTTATATTATTATACTTTCAAAAACTTTCTATACAGTTATATTTATCTTTACTTCTAATAGTTTTTCAATTAAGAATATGATCCTCCATACCACCCTTTCATTAGGTCAACATTCACATTCACCAGTCAAGCAAATATGCTAAGAATACTTCAAAAATATTTCAAAGACTTATGATGAACTTCCTGAAAACCACTATAATTAAGAAACCAATGCATCCCAACAACACTCGCTTAAACTTTAAATGAATTAATTTACATGTCCTAGATTGGACCAACCCTGAGTTTCTTACTACAAGAATAATGTAATCTTCTTATCAGAAAAGGGGCATTTCTCCGAACTAAAGGTTGGGGTTGGCATGATAATAATTATAAAATGAAGATTAATGTGTGAGGTTACATCTAAATTTAAGGATTGTTAATTTCAAAATATTTCTCGATTATGAGGATACCGCAATCTTGTTGAAATCTTGTTGCTCACGAAATGGTCATTTCACTAACTAATGTTGGGATTGGCATAATAATGACTATAAAATGAAGATTAAAACCCAAGGTTACATCTCAATTGAAAGATTGATAATTTCAAAATGTTCATCCCCCGGACTGAACCTAGTTTTTTTTCACGCTCAACTCCCTGTACAGTGATGGAGAGTTCATATTTTATCTTAGCAAATTGTTGTTTTCTCCATCACTAAGACATACACAATGGAAAACAGGGTGATCCATTCCAATTTGGGTATGAGAGTCTCCCGTATTCTTGTGGACAAAGTGGGATCGTAAAGAAGTAGCTATATTTTCCACATGCTTGTAGAGGAGATTTGTTTGATTCCTCATCCAAGGAGTAGCCATGTTCCATACTTTTGATGGACCCTGCTACACAAAAAATTTAATTCTCATTTTTCTTGTAGTAGGGTCCATCAAAAAGATGCAATATGGGTACTCCTTGCATGAGGAATTAATTTTTGGATCCAAAGAGTACTCCCACTCGAAATTTGAGTGAAACCTTTGGGAGATAAGTTGAAAAAGTAGTTGTATTACTTTTTAATATTTTTACTTTTTTAGCCCGAAAATGGTGAACTATCCGCCATGGTTGACATCATTATCTTGAATCATATTGGTTCTTATAAAGTTTATTTTGGTTGTGCATTTTTCTTAGAAAGGCCATTTTAGACCTCAAAATTCCCCTGATGTATTAATACAAAATATAAGCCCAAGGGAATAATAAGCCCTAGGGATCAATACTAAAAACCGAAGGCATTATAAACCTAAGGGAATAATATTAAACCCTTGGAATATTAACCCTTAGATTAATAAACCCAAGGAACAATAAACCCATGGGATAAAAAATATAAACTCAACGCATATAAAACCTAAGATATATATTAAAACCCTAAAATAAACATGGTTAACCATCGTTGATTTCCATGTAGAAACAAACCTTGTCACAGTGTGATAGCTAACCATGCTTGACCATAATTGACTTTCATATCGAGACAACCTTTGTCACAATGTGACACTGAACCATGGTTGATTTTCATATTTAGACAATGTTTGTCACAATGCGACATTTGACCATGGATGGATATCATTGACCATGGTTGACTATGGTTGATATTATAAGCCCATGGGAATAATAAGCCCTAAGGGATTGATATTATAAACCCAAGGGAATAATACACCTATGGGATTAACACTAAAACCTAAGGAATTATGAACACATGGGAATAATATTAAACCTGAGAGAATAATATTATGGCACCTACAAATCTAATTGAAGATCCATGTATATAAAGTGACAATCTTAACATATTCTCAAGATAAGAAGTCTTAACCCACTTTCCCATCATCATTTATGAGTGGATAGTTATTGAAATATAAATTGCAATAGCCACCTTGACTCACACCCTAGTGTAGCATGGTACCTTGATAACATCATTGGGATATGAATCACATAAGAGTGGTTGGATCATCATATTCTACAACACAGTTCAACCAAGAAAATCCACATAGGTGTCATGTGAGCATCATACATATACCAACAACAAATAAACTTGCTATGGAAACATTTAGTATGGGCTGAAGGAGCCCTGTAAATAATAAATTTCTTTGTAAGAAGTTATTATTTTGACCATCTTTATTTCATTATCTGATCATTATTAGATATTAATCATGTTAATCTGTATTTATTTATTACCTTATTTTCTATTTTAATTTGAGCAAGGCAAATAAGCAACTAGTTTTTTGTTTCATTTTGTAAGTAGTTTATTATGTTGTGATACTGACATAGGTGAAACTTCAAAGCCCTTGAATTAGATTGCAATTTGATAAGTGGCATATCTTTAGACCTTAATCATCTTCTTAAACTACAAAGTGCAGAAGCTAAATCATGGTTTGGGTTGCACTCTCTATAAAGGTATGCATGAGTGGAGCAATGCATGACAAGAGAAGGGGTTTCAAATTTCCAAATCCATACATTGAGAAGACCAAAGAAAAGCTTAGGTTATTTGCTAGAATTTTTTTGGAAGATTTTTTGGCCTATTTTCTAGTTTATTTTTTTTTTTAATTCGGTAAGGATTTATTGGAATTACAAATTTTAGGGGTGAAACTTTCAAAATTCAACTGCTCAGGATTTTTCAGTGCATTGAATCTATATATACACTCAAAAAACCAGTTTAAACAACACAAATCAAGATTTGATCACAATTTGTTTGAACTAAATTCCCATTCCGACAAAAGACTCCAAAAAAAACTAACAAGTAAACAACACCAAAAAAATATCTATTAATATGTTATAATAAATACAAATATAAATACAAATTCACACCCCAACCCCATCCCCACCCCCATATTTAGACCTTAATGATGTTCTTAAACTACATAGTGCAGAAGCTAAATCATGGTTTGGGTTGTATGCTCTATAGAGGCAGGCATGAGTGGAGTAGTGCATGATGAGAGAAGGGTTTTCATATTTCCAAATCCATACATTGAGAAGACCAAAGAAAATCTTAGGTTATCTATTAGATTTTTTTGGAAGATTTTATGGCCTATTTTCTAGTTTAATTTGTTTAAAATTTGGTACGAATTTATTGGAATTACAAATTTTAGGGGTGAACTTTTCAAAATTCAACTAGTTAGGATTTTTCAGTGTGTTGAATTTATATATACACTCAAAAAACCATTTTAAACAATAAAACCAAGATTTGATCTCAATTTGTTTCAAGCAAATTCTCATTTAAAAAAAAAACTCCAAAAAAGCAAGTAAACAACACCAAAAGAATATCTATTAATATGTTCTAATAAATACAAATATAGTACAACTTCCTCCACCCCACCCCACCCCACCCTAGAAATATCCTAAAAAACTAGCTACTTCTTTACGATTGCACTTGGTCCATGAGAATATCGGATACTCTCATGCCCAGAGTGGACTGGATCACCCTGTTTGTCGTTGTGTATGTCTTAGTGATGTATAAAACAACAATTTTCTAAGATAAGCTATGAACTCTCCATCACCATACAGGGATTTGAGCGTGAAAAAGAACTAGCCTCATTCAGGGGGATGAACAATTTGAAATATCAATCTTTTAATTGAGATGTAACCTTGGGTTTTAATATTCATTTTATAGTCATTATTATGCCAATCCCAACATTAGTTTAGTGAAATGACCCTTTCGTGAGCAACAAGATTACGTATCCTCATAATCGAGAAATATTTTGAAATTAACAATCCTTAAATTTAGATGTAACCATAGACTTTAATCTTCATTTTATAATTATTATCATTCCAACGCCAACCTTTAGTTTGGAGAAATGTTTTGGAAGTAATGCTTCCATGACTTCCAAGTTGTATTGTGTGAGTTCCTAGGTTAATAGGTGTACTAGCTATTTTTAGTAATCTAGATCCACCATTCTTGGATCTAGAAAGATCATGTATTCCTATATATGTAATGTCTATGAGATCAATGAGATACTGTGTGTTTTGTGTTGTGTTAACAATCTTTCTCTCACTCTCTCTATTTTTCTAACATGGTATCAGAGCAGGCACTGGCTTGACTCCTTCACGGGAGGGCCAGGAAGATGGAGAACCTTGAGCGGCCTTGCTTCTATACATAGATTAATTTAGTGTGGGAATTTTCTTTTCGGTGATTATGTGTGTAGATTTATAGATTTATTTGTTCTTTGTAGCTACTTCCAGCGTTGCCGGATCCTTCCTACTTCAAATTCTTTGGTGGTTCTTCGAAATCTCCTCCAGCATGACTACCTCGAATATTGTTTGGATGTATGCTTGTTATTTTCAAAACAAATGGATGATTTTTCTTATGGGCCGATCCATATTAACAAATTACAGCTATGCCATTCTACGGGAAAAATGTCTCCAATTTGACTATATTCTGTAAATGTGTGAAAGTCTGCATTGGCATTTGATGGAGAGAGATTCGCCACTGATATATGTCAAAAGTGGTTAAAGATTTTTCCAGCGAGTTTCTCAGTTTATTTTCTTCAAGCAGAGTTACAAGTCTCCCTCAAACCATAGCTTTCCATTATTTCTAAGGGTTGAAGTCTCGTTCAAAGGAATATGTGCCTTGAGCCACTTGCAGACTTAATTATCTTAGAAGTTTATTTTTATGAAGGTCACATGAAAAAAGAGGTTTTCTTTTTTAAAATTAAGCCATTTATTCGAATGGTTTGATTCATTCATTTAATTAAACTTGAATTTTTATCATGTGTTTCACTATTCACACATATAGAGTGTTCAATATGACTATTTTATCAACCACGCAGTAGGTAGATATTTAATGGTTCTGACAACAGAGTTTGTTGAGAAAATAGTGTGTGAAGGTGTGGTGGTTTTACTAGCGTTGGTTGTAAAATTATTTTGTTGTGTGTAATAAAAAAAGGAAAAAAGGAAGAAGAAGAAATGTAGAACGACAAAGAACAGATCAATTATTCAATGACTAATGTGACTTGTCATGCTCCGGGAGCATTGGTCACAGGTAATTCTTAATAAGGTCAAGCTGGTGTGACCCGTTGTGCTCCAGAAGCGTCAATACAGGTTATTTATACAAGGTCAAGTTGTAGAATTGTCTATTGAAGACATTTTGTACCCAGATTGCTATGCTGGATAACTAATGAAGGCTGTGGAGGGTCATCAATTCGTAGATGGTGGCAATTACATAGGATGTTTTAATATCAAGACTGACCCGTTGCGCTACGGGAGGTTGAGACGCGTCAATTCAAAAAAGTTTTTCAATGATGGTTAGAGGCGGTTACGTTTTAAATGGAGGTCAAGTGACAACTTGAATATGTGGTGGTGAAAGAGCGGTGTTTGCAAGATTCCAGAGTGGATGTGGGTGCTAATGATGACCATATCAGAAAAATCTGAAAAAGATTTATTTATTGTTATAATATGCGTTTTTTTATATTTTCTACATGTAAGCATTAAGGGAGGGTGTTGGAAGTAATACTTCCATGACTTCCAAGTTGTCGTGAGTTGTATTGTGTGAGTTCCTCGGTTAATAGGTGTACTAGCTATTTTTAGTAATATAGATCCACCATTCTCGGATCTAGAAAGATCATGTATTTCTATATATGTAATGTCTGTGAGATCATTAAGATATTGTGTGTTTTGTGTTATGTGAACAATCTTTCTCTCGCTCTCTCTATTTTTCTAACAAAATGTCCCTTTTCTAATAAGAAGACTATGTTATTATTATAGTAAGAAACTCAGGGTTGGTCCAATCAAGGATATGTAAATTAATTCATTTAAATTTTAAGCAAGTGTTATTGGGATGCATTGGCTTCTTAATTATAGCGGTTTTCAAGAAGTTCATCATAAGTCTTTGAAATAGTTTTGAAGTATTCTTAACATATTTTCTTGGCCGGTGAATGTGAATGTTGACCTGATGAAAAGGTGGTACAGAGGATCATATTGTCAATTAAAAAACTATCAGAAATAAAGATAAATATAATTGTATATAAAGTTTTTAAAAGTATAATAATATAAAATTAAAAGGAAAAAGATAATATTTAATTGAGAAATCAAAAACTCTTCCTTTCAAAAAGTAACTATGAAATCTCTTTCCCCTTTAAATGGTAACTCTAAGCAAATTTCTTAAATTATATATATATATATATATATATATATATATATATATATATATATATATATATATAGATATATATTTATATTAAATTTTACAAAATGATAAAATAAAACACATTTTTGAAGTTGGTTTTTATTTCAAAATTCATTAAATAATAAATAAAGGGAGTATGTTATTACTCACCAACAAGTAAGTATTATGCATATTTTGTGATTAGAGTTTTAAGGATTGGCTAGAGTGAAATTAAATAATTCTTTCAAATTATATTGTTAATATGATAAATAGTAATTTCATATATCATTAAGTTTCTTTAAAATATTCACCAAATATTCACCACCAATCGTTTATGTAACAGTTGGCCATGAAACCACCATCTATTTATTGGTTATTTTTAGATTTCCAAAAAATCCACAAAATTTAGCTTCCAAAAGAAACATCAAAGTTTTAGGAGATGATTTTTTGGTGACATGACAAAACAAAGAATATTGTAAGGTCTTTTGGGAATTAATTCTATTTCATTTGATTGGGTTATGGTGTTATGAAGCAAGTGATATCTAATAAAGAGAAAATCATGATCAAATGCTCTATGTGCTAAATAATACAAAGTTTCGAATATATCAATTCTTTTGGATTCCAAAAGGGCATGCCTCGGAGAAAGGTAAGGAGTAGTGAGCAAATTGCCATGTATTCCTGTAGTATAATGAAATTATCCTTGAATCCATAGACATGAATCAAACATTGACCTATATGCATGCACAACTTTGATTTAAGAAGGAACTGAGGTAAATGGACATTCATAAACGTCGTTATAAATTATTTGAAACTCAGCTATCATAACGGGTAATTAACAAATTTGCAACACACTATATAAATGATCTAGCAGTGTCTGTTGGGTAATAGAGAAAGAGAAAGGAAACCCTCTTCTAGAGAACCCCGAGGGAAATAATCACCTGTGTTAATCTATCAAGAAATAGTTCAACAAGAAGTAGTTGTTTGATTACTTTTTGAACATGCTCATTCCACAATTTAACTATTAGTTTTCTCTTAACTATTAATTATGGCCTATAAGATCTTCAATCTTCTAATATTACATATAAAAGTAGCTCAAGAAATTGCTCTTTAAAAAAACACCTTAAAACATAATTATCACATAAAAATAATAAAATAAAATTATATATATATATATATTAAAAAAAATTGGGCAGAGGGGCGGGGGCCACGAAAAAAGATGTGAAAAAACCATTGAAGTGTACAGGTCGATTGCGAACTTTTACATTTTTGTATGGAATATCGTGATAACGAAAAACAGATGTGACATTGAAATGTACCTTTCTTATGTTAAATCAAAAAAATAAAGTCAGGCCCGTTTGGAACTTCATTTTTGTAGTTTCTAATAAAAACTGATGGAGTGAGGACAGGTGGGTTGATTTGGAACTTATTATTTACAAGATTTTATTGAAGATCAAATAAAGATCCTTAGTGCATCATTAGTTATGGCAAGATTCCATTGACTAGGTAAAGATAGTGGGTGAATCTGGAGCTAAATATTTTGTTAATGGTATATAGTATTTAATATTTTGTCTTTTGAATATTTCTTTTTATCTAATAAACAAGATTTCATTAGTTAATGGCAAGATTCCATTGACTGTAAATAAAGATGGTGAGTGAATCATTAATTAATTGTATGTAACTCAATATTTTGTTAATGGTATATAGTATTTAATATTTTGTCTTTTGAATATTTCTTTTTATCTAATAAACAATATTTCATTAGTTAATGGCAAGATGGCAATATTCCATTGACTATAAATAAAGATGGTGAGTGAATCATTAATTAATTGTATGGAGCTCAATATTTTGTTAATGGTATATAGTATTTAATATTTTGTCTTTTAAATATTTCTTCGTATCTAATAAACAAGATTTTATTGAATATCGAAACAAGGAGTGATTAAATTTAATGTTTTGTTATTTTAATATTTATTTATTTTTATTATTAGTTAAAAAGTTTTTTAAATATCATTTATTTAAAAATAATTAATTAATTTTATAATGCTTAATATTTTCTAATAAAATTAGAGTTAACATAATTTTAGTAATATTGAACGCGGTGATTTTAGAAAATAGACAATGGCAAAGGTGCAAATGGTTTTGCATAAATGAATAGAAACATGTGCGCTTTCTAATGCTATATAATGGCAACAACTAACTAGCCTACTATTGGGCTTTTGTTGCACCGATAGCAAGTCCACCATGAACATGGCCATAATATACACCATGTCGGACATCCCAATTCCCGGGAATTCCCAACGACTCCACCTTTCCTATCCAGATATAGTTTATTTCAACTCTCTATCCGATTTCAACTCTCTGTAGTGGAACCATTGTTTTCCAACTCAAAACTTGATGCAAGAGCATCTAGCTGATGGGTCATCATGACAGAAGGTTGTTTGGTCTCTGAAAGGACTAAGAAGGAAATTGCAAAGTGAACACTGTAGTCGTTTTTTTTTTTTTTTTTTTAAAGAAATAGTATTTAGGAAGGTAGAGGATTAATTAGTCAAACTATTACAAGTAATTATTTTTATTTTCATGTCAATTTTTACAGATTGTAGCATAGGGAAATAAACAGTTTTTGAACTAAAATTGTAACCAACAGCAGTTAGGAGAAACAGTTTCCAGACAATTATTAAAAAGAGACAGGATGCAATTGTAAGAGGTTCTACCTTTCAGAAGGAGAAAGATAATAATAATATCTCTAAGCACACAATAAAGTTTCTAATATCCTGTAGCTGTCTATCTACCATTTGTTAAATTGCCTGATACAGGGAAAGCACATTCTCTGGTACTTATTCCACAAGCATATACACATACGTGGTTCTACTTGTATTGATTAAAACAGGTCGATAAATCAAAGCAAGCTTGCAAACATAACTACGAAGGACATTACAGAAACGAGGTCATACAGTTCTGGAAATTGTCAATCAAAAGAGTGCAGAGGATTCCTGGAGGTTTTATACATTTCGAGCATCAAACATAGAGACAATTCACATGCATTTCGAACAATAAAGACAGACGAGTCACACATGTATTTCTGAAGAATAAATCCTCTTTGTTTTATTTACAAAGTAATCACAAAACCTCTGTTCTAAATACATATAGTCACAAAACCTTTGTTCAAATATACATATAGTCCATGTGAATAACAATGTACAAATATCAATGAGTTTATCATAGTAGATGGGTTTAGAATCCCTAGCCAAAAAACAAACTACAACAACTATCCACAACTGAAATAATGCAAGGCTAACAGACCTTGACTACATATGACCGAACTATCAAAAAAAGGTCTCCACAATAGACTACTAACCCCTAACTAACGACGAGAATAAGACAAGTTACAAAGATGACAAGGAACGACCCTACTCGGGTCTAGCCAGTATGCCAAGGAGTCGAAGCCAAAACCCTCCAGAACGAACCCACTTGCAACGACTGACACCAACAACAATTTGTGGGCATTTTGTGGGAGAGAAAGAAGAGACTGAAAAAAATATTGAGATAAGGGTTTCGAATTTACCTTGCAGAAATAGGGCACCTACATTGCAGTCACTGAGGGTCACTCTGCTCACGAAGTAGTGAGTCAGTTAGGCCAAAGCGTGAAGAGGAGAAAGGAATGATAGCTGGGAACGAAGTCTTACCTTGTCATTATAGAAGAAACCGAAGTTGAAGACCTTGAGACCATAGGCTATCCAGGAAACAGAGTAATGTGACCAGAGAAATCAAAGAATAGTTGCACAAAAGAATCTGATACAAGAACAGTCGCACAAATCCAGCAAAATGAACAACAATAACATTGTACATAGAAAAACCATTAAATCTTTTCAAGTAAGCTATTGTCCAAAACTCAGCAGAGAGATTAAGCGCCAGGCAGAGAAACAAGCAAAGAAAAACTAATGTCCACAAGAGTCCCTTACTAGATGGCAAAGTCGAATGAGTTTCTAGGTCGAAGGTCGGACCAAAATACCAGAGGCAGCATAACGTTTTACAGAGAAAACCACAAAGAAGGACCATAATGTGAAACCCTCAACCTCAACAGCTCGACAAACAAAATAACCAGGAGATGGGGTTTGAGGACCTATTACAAAAGCGAGAGTGATACTTTTAAGGAGTGGACACTTGTCCAATAACCAATAGCGCGAGTACAAATCATAAGTGTCGGAACCCAAACCAATATTAAATCATTGTAATCAACCGCTGAATGAACAAATATCACATTTAATCAAACTGCTCATCATTTAAATCCATTCATAATCCTTTATTAACATTAGTAATTGTGACGAGGGGCTGGACCCATCAAGTGGTATCAGAGCAAGAAATTGAAAGTGCCAAGATATGGAATTTGGAAGACGAGGACGTGGGAGAGGTGTGCACAGAGCAGTAGATGAAGGACTGAGGGAAGAAATAAGGACCCTTACTGCTCGTTTGGAGGCAGTGGAAGCAAGAAGGAGAAGGGATCCATAAATAGGAGATGACAGCGAGGAAGAAGCCACAATTACAACAGATGGATCAGATGAGGAAGGGTCGGAGATGAGGTTTTTGAGGTTGGTCCTGTTGGCCAACAGCAAGCCCAAACTGGAGATTCCAAATTACGATGGCAGCCTATCCACAGAATTTTTATTGGACTGGGTAAGCGATTAGGACAAGTATTTTGAAAGTGAAGAGGTCAGCGAGGATGGAGAGTCAAGTTCGCTGCAACAAAGTTGAAGGGACATGCAGCCTTGTGGTGGGATAGTGTCCAAGCCGAGATAAGAAGGATGAACAAGTTACCGATAAAGAAGTGGTCAAGGATGGTGGCCAAACTGAAAGGTAGATTTCTGCCTAAGGATTACCAGGTTGCACTATATCGACAAGTGCATAATTTAAGACAAAAAGGGATGACAATAAGGGAGTATACAGAAGAATTCTACCAGGTGAAATTGAGAGCTGGTTACACCGATGACACCCCAGAGAAGACAGCAAGATACGTAAATGGTTTGAGACTGGAAATACTGGATGAAATTAGTATTCTTTCCCTAAGAAATATAGAAGAAGCCTATCATAGTGTTGTGAAGGCTGAGGAAAAGATTACTAGAAAAAATGCTAGGAGAGGGGGGGAATTGGTAGAGGATGAGGATATTCCTATGGCAGAGGACGAACTACTAGTAATAAGAAAGAGGGTAGCAGCTCCAAGGCTTTAGGAAAAACAAAAGAAGGAGACATCACTAGAGGTGGTAGGCCATATCAGTCAGGAAGAGGGAATGGCCGAGGTAGAGGAGCAAATTATCAGTGCTCTAGGTGCCACAAGCGGGGGCACAGATCGTTTGAATGCCCTGAAGTAGAACAAGCTGGTCAGTGAGGAACGTTTTTTGCACAGCCTGAGGAAGCTGAGGCACCGCCGCAAGAAGCAAAAAATGTACCGGAAACAGGGGAGGCCTTAGTTTTGAACAAAGTGTTGCTGAAACTAGCCAAAGAAATAGATGAACATACCCAACGGAAAGCACTATTTTTGACAGTTTGCAAATCACATGGAAACTACTGCAAGTTGATCATCGATAGCAGGAGTATAGATAATTTGGTTACCACAGAGATGGTAGAGAAGTTGGGTTTGAAGCGGCTTAAGCACCCCACCCTTTACAAGGTGTCGTGGCTGCAAAAAGGCCACTAGCTGTTGGTTGATGAACAGTGTGAAGTTGAATTTCACATTGGCAGGTACAAAGACAAAGTTATCTGTGATATTATGCCAATGGACATGTGTGACATACTACTAGGAAGACCATGGCAGTATGATCGGAAGGTAGTACACAATGGGAAAACGCTACAAGTTTGTTAAAGATGGGATCAATCATACGCTTGTACCCATCAAGGAAGAGGAGACAATAGAAGCAAGTGGGACGAAAGCATTGCTAATAGGTGGAAAACAATTTGTGAAACAGATCGAGGAAAGTGAAGTGAACTATGTTGTTGTGAGAAGGGTAAAGACGGTGTTGTTGCACATAGAAATATCTGATTTTCCTACAGAAATTCAGGAGATGCTATAGGAATTCAGTGACATTGTACTTGATGATTTCCCAGAAAAGTTGCCTCCCAAAAGAAGCATCAGTCATCATATCGACTTTATACGTGGAGCAAGCCTACCAAATAAGGCAACATATCAGATGGACCCCAAAGATAATGAGGAGATCAAGAAACAGGTGCAGAAGTTGCTAGATAAAGGGTTAATAAGGGAAATCTTGAGCCCTTGTGCAGTACCAACAGTTCTCGTACCCAAGAAAGGAGGATAATGGCGGGTGTGCACAGATTCATGGGCCATCAATCAAATCACCATTAGGTACAGGTTTCCCCTACCATGAATGGACGATATGATGGACTGCCTAAGTGGGGCAACATACTTCACGAAGATTGATCTAAAGTGTGGCTATCATTAGATCTAGATCAAGGAAGGAGATGAGTGTAAGACAACCTTCAAGACTAATGAAGGGTTATACGAGTGGTTGGTCATGCCATTTGGTTTGAGTAACATCCCTAGTACTTTTATGAGATTGATGAACAAAATTTTGAAAGACTTCATCGGAAAGTTTGTGATAGTGTACATTAATGACATATTAATTTTCAGCAGGACTAAGGAGGAGCACCTTCGACATGTTCGAAGAGTGCTGAAGAAATTGCAGCAGAATAAATTGCTGATAAATTTGAAAAAATGTACTTTCCTACAAAGAGAACTGGTTTATCTGGGCTTTGTAATTGCAGAAAACGAGTTGAAGATGGATCTAGAAAAGATTGTAGCAAACATTAATTGGCCATCTCCGAAAAGGCTATTTGAGGTACGTAGTTTTCATAGGCTGGTGAGTTTTTATCGCAAATTATAAGAAATTTAAGTGAAATTTACGCACCTATGTTGGACACTATTAAAAAGGCAAGTTAGCCTTTTTGTTGGACCAAGGCAGCAGAGGAAAGCTTTTAGCTCCTAAAGAAGAAAATTACAGAAAGGCCAATTTTAAGGTTACCAGATTTTAATAAGCTTCTCTAGGTTTGTTGTAATGCAAGCAGTACAGCTATTGGCGCTATACTCAGCCAAGAAGAAAAACATGTTGCATCTTTCAACGAGAAGTTGAATGAAAGCAGGTAGAAGTATTCATCCTATGACAAGGAATTTTACGTTGTCATCCAAGCTCTGAAGCATTGGAGACACTGCCTATTGGGGAGTGAATTTGTGTTATTTTCTGATAATTCAACACTGCAATATGTGATGCAACAGCATAAATTGAACCACAAGCATGCCAAATGGGTTGAGTATTTGCAGAGTTTCACCTTTGTGTTGAAGCACATCAGCGAACAGGCCAACAAGGTGGCAAATGCGTTGAGCAGAAGAGCCTTGCTCTTATAGGAAAGTACGATACAAGTGCTGGGTTTCGAGCATTTGAAAGACTTGTCTCAGATCGACATGGATTTCAAAGAGGCTTATGGAGCCTGTCAAAATCCCTTGTTGAGGAACAATAGTCCATGGTGGGACTACAACTTGTAGGAGGAGTTACTGTTTAAAGGGGGGCAGTTTTGTATTCTTGATTGTTCGATGAGAGAAAATATTATATGGGAGAAGCATAGTGGAGGTGTAGCTGAACATTTCAGCATAGACAAAACTTTAGATCAGCTCAGACACTTCTATTACTAGCCAAGAATGCGAAGGGATGTGCAGTGATATCTGAGTAGATGTAAAGTCTTCCAATTGGCAAAAGGACATAGTCAAAACACCAGACTTTACACACCACTGCCTGTTCAAAGTAGACCATGGGACTCAGTCAATATTGACTTCGTCTTAGGACTGCCTAGAAGGCAGTGAGGTTATGACTCGGTGATGGTGGTGGTAGACAGGTTTTTGAAAATGGCGCATTTCATCCCTTGTCGAAAAACTAGTGATGCCACTCATGTAGCTCACATGCTTTTCGTGGAGATTGTTAGATTACACAGCCTACCCAGATCTATTATTTCTGATAGGGACGTAAAATTCACGGGACACTTTTGGTGCACCTTGTGGAAGAAGTTTGACACCCAATTGAACTTCAGCTCTGCATATCATCCGCAGACTGACGGGTAAATGGAAGTGGCGAACAGGAGTTTGGGGAACTTGTTACAGAGCTTGACTAGGGAAAATTCACGGTTATGGGATCGTGTGCTTGCTTAGGCAGAATTCACTTACAACGATTCACCGAACCACAGCACTAGACATAGTCCATTTCAGATCCTGTACGGCATGCATCCTTGTGGAGTACATGAGTTGCGGGATTTGGGAAAGTTGGAGAAGAGAAGTGTTGATGGGGAATATTTTGTCGAAGCAATGAATGAACTACACGAATAGGTGGAATCAAAGTTGCAAGAAAACATTATGAAATACAAACGACAGGCAGATCTAAAGTGACGGGAAGTACAATTCAATGTAGGTGATGAAGTCCTTGCACACTTATGCAAAGAATGGTTTCCTAAGGGCACATATAGCAAGCTGAAATCTAGGAAGATTGGTTCCTGTAAGATTTTGCGAAAATTCTCAACCAACGCTTATGAAATACAACTGCCACTAGATATAGGCATATTGCCTATTTTCAATGTGGCAGACCGGCTCCCATATACTGCCAACCTGGAATATGACAGTGTGGTATGGCCAGAACGGGACACCCAAGTTGGAGACAACTCTTGGATGAGGCACAGGCCTTCGGCTCAACCCCTTGAGATCGAGAAGATTCTCGACACACAGGTGGCCAAGAGGACTCGTAGGAAGGAGTATCTGCGATACCTTGTCAAGTGGAAGAACCGTCCAATTGAGGACAATTCGTGACTCGATGTGGCGCAGATACAGAAGGTGGGTTATTTTGTGGAGGAACTCATGGAATGGAGCCATGACTTTTTATTACCCCAGGAGCTTGATGTAGGAGCATCTAGCTGGTGGGTCATCATGATAGAAGGTTATTTGGTCTCTAAAAGGACTGAGAAGGAAATTTCAAAGTGAACATTGTAGTTGTTTTTTATTTTTTATTTTGTAAAGAAATAATATTTAGGAAGGTAGAGGATTAATTATTCAAAATGTTACAAGTAATTATTTTTATTTTCATGTCAAGTTTTACAAATTGTAGCATAGGGAAATAAACAGTTTTTGAACTAAAAATGTAACCAACAACAGTTAGGAAAAATAGTTTCCATACAATTATTAAAAAGAGACAGAATGCAACTGTAAGAGGTTCGACCTTTTAGAAAGAAAAAGATATTAAAAATATCTTTGAGCACACAATATATTTTCTAATATCATGTAGTTGTCTATCTACCATTTCTTAAATTTCCTGATACAGCGAAAGCACATTCTCTGGTACTTATTCCACAAGAATATACACATATATGGTTCTACTTGTATTGATTAAAACAGGTTGATAAATCAAAGCACTCTTGCGAACATAACTATGGAGGACGTTACAGAAACGAGGTCATACAGTTCCGAAAATTGTCAATCAAAAGAGCGCAGAGGATTCCTGGAGGTTTTATACATTTCGAGCATCAAAGGCAGAGACAAGTTGCATGCTTTTTGAATAGTAAGGACAACAAGTCACACAGGTATTTCTGAAGAATAAATCCTTAATGAAACACCTTATTCTTAATAAATTTATCATGCCATTTTGTTCTCTGTTCTTGAATCGCAGTAGTTCTCTGGACAGCCATTAAATGAATTTCATCTAGTTCATTTAGTTGTTCTAGCTGGTGTGTATGAGCTTCCGAAAGTTCCAATCCTACTTCGAGAGCCGTTCTAAGCATATTGATCTCAAATTCTATTAGAAACAATGGATATTTACCGTAGACAAGCTCAAATGGTGAAAAACCTATTATATCTCGTCGTGATGTTTTGTATGCCCAAAGAGCTTTAGGAAGTTTTTTAGCCCAATCCCGGCGATGCTTTGCTACAATCTTTGTGAGAACGTTTTCTAATACCTTGTTCGTGCTTTCCACTTGAACGTTCTCCTGTGGGTGGTATGGAAATGTTATTATGTGCTTTATCTCATACTTATTCATAAGCCTTGCTATCATATGTGATGTAAATTGTGTTCCCCCATCTGAAACTATCTCTCTTGGGTTGCCATACCGAGAAAACATCACTTCAAACAAAAAGTCCAAGCCAACCTATTCTGTGGCTTTTACCACATCCTTGGCCTCAACCCACTTTGTCAGATAATCTATGCAGACTAAAATATAAACTTTATGATGTGAAAATGGATTAAATGGACCAACGAAATCAATAGCCCATTTCTCAAAAGGTTTAAGGACCACTTGGGGCTGTAACGAAATTTCATCTAATCGACCAGGCCGACCCATCCACTGGTAGCTATCACATCTTCGGACATAATATCTCACATCATGAAAGATGGAGGGCCAATAATATCCCATCTGTCACACTTTATGTCCGATCCATTTGCTGCAGAATGTCCCCCACAGGGGACATCATGAGCAACCTTTAGGACATCATAGATGTCATATTCTGCTACACAACATCAGATCTACTAGCCAAATCCATATAAAACATATATCTTGCTATCCATGAATAACGGGTACTATGACGAATGATCTTCCATTCCTCCTTGTATGACAAATTCTTGGGTACCTTCCATGTAGCAAGATAACTAGAAATATCTGCATACCACAGAGTGTGAGTAGAAATTCCAAAAACATATTCATCTGGAAAATTATCTTCTACAGGTGTACCTTCATCATTAGTATCTGATATAGATAGGAAGTCAACGACTACATTATCCTTGCTTGGTTTATTTATGATGGTAATGTCAAATTCTTGAAGTAATAATAACCACCTTGTGACACGCCTAGGAGTTACAGGTTTATTCATCAAGTACCCAATTGATGCTTGGTGAGTATGCACAAAATTAGGATATCCAGTAATGTAATGCTGAAATTTATTAACAACATAAATAATAGCCAAGAATTGCTTTTTTGTTACCATATAGTTTAAATTATTGCTGACATAGTATACCACATACGGCTTCTTTTCCTCTTGCTGTTCCAAAAATTCCCCTATTGTCGTTTGAGAGAAATCATTATGGATATGAAACGGGAGTTCCCAATTAGGACCTCACAAGATCAGAGCTTGGCAGATTAGTTCCTTGATTTTTGCAAAAGCCTCTTCACACTCATTAGTTAACAACTAAAAAAGTGGTAATGTTATTCTAGAAAAAAATTCTATGAAACTTCTACAATAGCCATCACAATGAATAAAACTACGTACCTATGTTTGTGTCTTTGGTACAGGAAAATGAAATACTACCTCTACCTTGGCCAAACCAACTTGACTTCCAGCAGCTGAAAGCAAGTTTCCCAGCACTATGCCCTCTTATCTCGTCATATAACACTTAACTGTACTTAGAGAAACATGTATTTGTATGCATATTTTAAGCACCTTCTCCAAGTTTTCCAACCCTACCTCAAATGATCCCCCATATGGTGTAAAATCATCCATATAAATCTCGACACTGTCATCAACTAGATCAGATAAAATCCCTAATATTTCCCTTTGGAAGGTAGCAGGAGCATTACAAAGACCAAATGTAGGGACCTGGTATGCGAAAGTCCCCTAAGGGAATGTAAAAGTGGTTTTATCCCAATCTTTAGGAGCTATTCAGATCTGGTTATACCCACTAAACCCATCCAAGAAGGAAAACAACCTCTTCCCAGCTAAGGTATCAAGAAATTGGTCAATGAAGGGTAAGGGAAAATCATCCTTCAAGGTTGATTTGTTCAACCCCCTATAGTCCACACAAATCCTCCACTTACCATTCTTTTTAGGAACAATAACTAGCAGACACACCTATTTACTATTCGATATAGGGTAAATAAATCCTACATCTAGCAACTTCTGAAGTTCGTCTTTAACAATGTTTTTCAGAGCGGGGTTCATTCTTCTCAAGGGTTATCTCACATGCCATCATTCTTCTTTAATGTATATATGATAAGTGCATAAATCAGCAGGGATACCCTTCATATCTAAATAATCCCATGTGAATTCTTCCTTATGTTCACACAGGACTTTCAGGAGTTGTTTGGTCTTGGATGGTGAAAGATTTGGGTTGATATTCAATGTCTTCCCTGGCTCAATGTCAGACATCCTGATTCTCGGCGAATTCCTGGCGACTCCACCTTTCCTATTCAGTTATAGTTTATTTAATGTAGTTTAAGAGTATTGGTGACAATAGCATGCAGGTCGGTTGGAGCTGATGGCATGTACCATACGAGTGTGCTCGGAGGTGATGGCATGCACCATACAACATAGTATGTTCATGTCACTCCATGTTTTGAAATTGTGCGTGAGAGAAAAAAAATTCAAACTTGAAATCTATGTATGAAACTAGCCGCATCTTCCTCTTCTTCAAAACCTCGAACATCTCTTCCAACTGTTCCAGTCGCTGCCTGTAGAAGAACTCAAGGGACAGATGGAGCGCCAAGTGAGACAGGTGTCCCTGCACTTCACATGGAAGGCATGGTTGCATTCTGGGATCACGTGCCACCGGTGCCCGCTTTGGAAACGCCTCAAGCATACCACACACTCGGATTTTTTGCACTTAGATGGGCGCTCTTCTCCTTCTTCGTGGCACCATTGCCACAGCATCCTCGATTATGCTAAATTCCCTCTACAAATTCTACAACAAAATACCTTTAATATGATAATTCATAAGCATTCTTTTCCTTCTCTAATCCCCGCCCTTTTAGCTGTTGGGTATTTTTGCAATGGGAAAATACCAAAACAAAACAAACAAACAAACACCACAGAGCCAATGCTCTGTTTCATTTCTTCCAGGACCTTTTCACAGGGAAGCTATTAAAAACAAATATACTCATAACAGTCCATTACACAGCCATAAAAACATTCCTATTGCTTAAAAT
>APFE031715189.1:14892-25111 GCA_000404065.3 Pinus taeda | reverse complement strand
AACTTTCTTCGTTTGCATGGGTCTAGCTTGTGTAAGAGCCCATGTCAAGTTACAATCTCGTGCCATATGCCCAATGTCATGACACTTGAAACATTCAACATTTTTCATGAATAAAAAATCATGATTTCTTCTTGTGAAATTATTTCTTGGAGATTGTCGGGGACAACAACATCTATCTCCATGAAATGCTCTACAGTCTTTTGCCATATGACCAAAGTTTGAGCAAGAATAACAATAACCAAAAAATGAACTTTGGTACCTGAGAGATGGAGGTTTGCTTGATGTACTTCTGAAGCCTTGCTGCCTTGAGATCCTTTGATGATCACCATTGCCTCTTGCCTTTTTGCCATCAGCTACATTTCTTCTTGGAGCTAGTTTTCTACTTGGAGCAGGATTTCTTCTATTGCAGCCTTCATTTTTCTCCTTGCCTTTGCTGGAACTAGGAGCATCACCATTTCTTTCTGGCTTCTTCACATCTCCTTTGCTTAAAGCATTTTCATCCTTGTTTGAGGATTCACCTACATACCCAAGTCCTGATTTATTAGATGGAGATCTATGATAGCTGAGCATGTCATCCAAAGCTTGAGAGCTCTTCATGATCTTGTTCATCCCTTCAACCTTTTTCTTGAGGAGGACAATCTCTTCTTCTAATCTTTCACACTCAGCATTCTTCTTTGTAAGCTGTTCCTCAGTTTCTTCCTTGCTACGAGTAGCTTCAGCTGCTGCTATTTTAAGAGAGATTATATCTGGCTTCATTTTGGAGATTTCTGCTTGACTGCTCTCCATTTTCTTTTTAGCTTCTTGTGCCTTTTTCTTGGCTTCTTGTAGCTCAGACTTAAGGGAGGATACCTCTACCTTGTACTGTCCAATCTCTTCTACAAGTTTGTTCACTCTCTTGTGCCTTTGTTCAAGTTGACTTGACAAGGCATCTTCTTGCTTCTTTGCCTTATTCAACTGATTTGTCATGGATATGACTTCTTCTTGATGCTTCCTTCTGCTTACATCAAATTCCTTCTTAAGCTTGGCAAGCTCTTCATCCCTTTCTTGCACTTGAAGCTTGATGAGGTCAACCTTCTCATTTTCAGCTTCTATGATGGGTTCAGAATTTCTTCTTGATTGATGGTCATGGTTAGTGTTCCTTTTGCATGAAGGTCATGTAGTCTGTCCCATATATCCTTTGCTGATGAATATTTTCCTAGATTCTTCTTTACAGAATCAGGTAGTCCATCCAAGATTGTCTTTGCTGCTCTTGCATTGTATTCCTTGGATTCTCCATCCATTTTGCTATCATCAATCACTGACTCCCAAACTTCAATGTCTTCAGACTTTAAGAAAGTCCTCATTTTTATTTCCCATATATCAAAGTCCCCATCAAACTTTAAACCCTCAAATAAAATGCTTTCAAATGGATTGCCTTCTATTTTAACAGAGGAGGGAGACACAACCTTAGGGGATTTGAACACTTTCTTCTTTGACCTTGCCATTCTTAACTATTTTTAAAATCCCTGACTGTGTTTTTAAAATGACTCACTGTTTCTTCAACAACAACTTAAAAACTTGAGAAATACTTGAATCCCTTTGGCTGAAACTTCACACAGCTGGAGAAGCTTTACTGCTGCTGCAACAAGGGTCTTTCCTTCAGCGTCTTTGACACTTCAAAGAGCATGAACATGCTCTGTCACCATCAAAGAGCCTGGACTAGCTCTGATACCACTGTTGGGTATTTTTGCAATGGGAAAATACCAAAACCAAACATTAATTGAACACAGAGTCAATGCTCTGTTTCCTTTGCTCCAGGATCTTTTTGCACAGAGGACCCTTTTAAAAAAAAACTGAGAACAAAGTATTTCATCACCATAAAAGATCTCTATTCATTAAAATAAAAAGACTGATATACATTCATCCTCTTTGCTGAGAGGGATTTACCAAAACATTACAAAAGAACTTACTCTGTCTCCTTTGAAATTTTACACCACTGTGTGTAAAAATTTCATTTACATTCACTGCTATGTGAAAACAAAACTTACAGGGATTTACACATTTACCTTTTCACTGCTGTGTGAAACAATTCATGGTTTCACATACTTGCCCATGGTTTTTCTTCTTTCACTTATTTGCCTTCTCCTGCACTGCTGTGCATTCTTTTTACATCACATTACAAACAAAAACTTTTACTCTGCTGCTGCACTTTCTTTTTTTTACATTTCAATCCCAAAGAAAAGAACATTTACATATCTGTGCATTCCCCTGCCATACAATATTTTAATCTCTGTGGATTTCATTTGCTGCTGCGAATCCACATCACTCCTCTCCTGTGCGATTACTCAACTCACATTACAATCCCCTGTTTTGTTTTTTTTCATGTGCCATTACATAACACACGCACAATCCATGGTATTTTTTATTGGCTGCTGCGAGCCCAATAATCTCATCCCTGTGTTTTTATTTAATGGCTGCCGCGAGCCCCCATATTTTTGTTCTCCCCGTGCGATAATACATAACTTGGTTACAATCCCCGTGTGCGTTTTTCACACCACAAAAAATGGGGTCAACGTTTTTTTTTTAAAACATATATTAAAAAAAGACTTACCCATACTCCTATTAACTTCGCTGTATGAAACATTAAAGATTTTACCAAAAAAAATGTCAGCCCTTTAACATAAGGTATGGGCAATAACATTACACCACGCAACATTTATTTCACCTGACCCCGTATGCACCTTCCTTTCGATCGGACGGCGGACAGTATTCCCTTTTGATCGGACGCATATCGGGCAGGATGAGAAGACTGAAAGTTACCTTCCGATGGATGTCAGTGGATGACGTCACGACGATCCACATGTCAGCACCAAAATCCATCGGAGCTCGTTGTCCGGAAACAGCTTTAGGCTGAAGGGTGGTGCGATGGCTTACTGCCGGTTTTAGGTTTGATGTGGTGGTTTCGAGGTGCATTAAATGTTGGACCGCGCGGTTGAAATTATAATTTCAACACGAAGCAGTCGTGAAAATGCATAAGAAGGAGAGACGCCGCAATTCTTGAATCATTTTGCAGAGCTTGCTGGATGACGTGCCCCACTAAATTGGTAACATTGGGACATGTATTCTGGTAAAAGGTGGGGCTCAGCTGAGCACTGATGCATTGAATGAATGCAAATGCAATGAATATAACATTGACTGAAACATATCGAAATGCCATGACAAACCCTATAACTGGAGACTTGATAGACCTCTCACCGACTGGGTAGTGTACGCAGAGAATATAGGAGAGAGGCTTAGATTTATATAAGATTTATAAATCAACAAATCAATGTGGGGCATCCCACGTCAAGGCATAGTTTGTCCTCTAGGAACTTGGTCAGCATGGAACTTGGTCATGTTGGCTTCAACAACCATGGAGTCCATAATAGAGCAACTTCAAAATATCCAAATCAATGTGGACATTCTCAGGAACCACACATATGAAGATCGTAATCAGATAGTAGCTTATATAAATGATATTCAATATAGTCAGAGTGAAACTCTAGAACACGTGGATAGCCTCCGCCGCAGCCATTGTTGCACAAATGATGACCTTCGTAATCTATAAGCGCAGGTGGAACATATTGATTTTCATATGCATGATTGTGTTGGTTATTTTGCAGCTGCCCCTATACTCCTTCCCCACCCCCCTAGTTGCACAAATGACCACCTTGGATAATCAGATAGTGGCTTACTAAATGATATTCAATATAGTCAGAGTGAAACTCTAGAATAGGTGGATAGCCTCTTGCTGCAGCCACCATTGCACAAATGACCACCTTCGCAATCTGGAAGCGCGGGTGGAACATATTGATTTTCATATGCACGACCATGTTGGTTATTTTGTAGCTCCCCCTATACTCCATCCCCACCCGCCTAGTTGCACAGATGACCACCTTGGATAATCAGATAGTGGCTTACATAAATGATATTCAATACAGTTAGAGTGAAACTCTAGAACAGGTGGATAGCCTCCGCCGCAACCACCATTGCACAAATAGCCACCTTCACAGACTAGAAGCACGGGTGGAACATATTGATTTTCATATGCACGACTGTGTTGGTTATTTTGCAGCTCCCCCTGTACTCCCTCGCCACCCCCCCTTGTCAAGCCCACGAGTCAGGCATGCCAGGCGGGCACGTTTAACTAACATGTTGGTGAGAGTCAGCGAGGGCGCATGACGGGTGAGCGTCGAGCTAGGCAGTTGGAACGCCGAGTCGTGGGCAGCACGAACGGTGCAACAAGTTAACCAAACGAGCTAGGATGCGACAGGCAAGTCATTGTGAAAAAATGACTAAGTGTCAAACTCTTGGCAGACTTATATGGGTGGGCGGTCCCGTGTGTGAGCGCCCCACACCATGGCCGACAGTGACATAATGGTGAAACAACATGTGTTGGCTTGGCTTGGCTATATGCCAAAGCCCCTACCATGGTTGAGCCACCGTATATATGGACGGAGCCTTGGTGGCAAATAACAACAAGTTTTGGAGTTCGATCATTCTAAGAAGGTGAATCAGCAAGAAGACATGTGAATGGGTTAAGGCGAGGTGCAGACGGTTCTTAGCTGCAGCAGCAAGCCGAGGAGCAGGACACGATTTAGGTGGACACACCGTAGTTCAGGCGAGCCTCCACATTGTAGTGGGTGGGCAAGCTCGGCGGAAGTCTGCTTTTCGGTCGGTGGGCGGGCGACCTACGGAGGGCACCACTGCACGACGGCTGAACGGCGAGTCAGTGTATGAGACAACTCTGTGGTGGGACGTGCGGACGAGCGTCGGAGTGTTGGGTGGACCATGGATGGGTGTCGGGCAGGGCGACACTCTACGGACACGAATTGAACGGGCGTGGGTATTGCTGCACGAGACGAGTTGAGGTGAACGGGTTGGCGGGCGGTCTCTGGTAGAGCTACAAGATGACGAGCTGCGACCAGGCATAGGAACACGAATTGTGAACAGAGTGTTTGGCAGTTCGGTGAGTTGTGGGTGGGTGCCGGGCAGGGCGACACACCGCAGGCACGGGATGAACGACATGGTTGGTTGAACGAGTTGCGACGGACGGAAGTATCCGGTGGGCACGGTGAGTTGGTGTGGAGGGCAACCTGAGGGTGGGTGCCTCTGCCCAACGACCTGGGCGACCCGACCCGGCAAGGGCGGGCGCCTCGAACGGTGGTTCGCATGGTTCGAATGATGCAGGCCAACTTGCACGATTTTAACATAGATTGTACAAAGGAAACTTGGGGTTTCCTACAAAGACTGTAACTTGTATATTTTGTAAAATATTGTTATTATCATCAGGCAGACTCATATTTCAGGGAGTTGCCCCTCCCATTAAAATATTCGTTGTGCATATTTGTAAATTGTGATAATGATGAAGGTGACTAATTGAATGTTTCCGCTGTGTATGTGAATGTCTACTTAGAAAAGTGAAAAATAAACCAAGTATAGAAAGTAGGCGTAGTCCACACCGTGTGAGTATTGTTAAAAAGAAAATGAGTGGTGGTGCCACACCCCTCTTCGTTCGGTTGAAAGACTAGCGCCAGGGGAGGGGCGTGATAGATGGTATCGGAGGTTGATTCAGTCGAACTAGGCTTACAGAAGGAAGTGTTACACTTCGTGACAGGTTTAGCAGGGGTGAAGCTTCTTGCTTGGGCCAAGTTGAATGACAAGACATGGCAGGTTTGGAAGAATGTCAAGGGAGGCTCTTGCTGACCTTATACAGGTTGAAGTGGATGAAAGAGGAGAACCCACAGATTCAAGATGGACTTGAAGTCTTGGAAATAAATGTTGAAGGCAAACTTTTTCGACTTGGTTGGACAATGGAGCAGAATGTAGTTGCAGATTGTGATGACGAAGAAGAGGAAGTCGTGATGTTTGAGGATGTTACAGGCATGGCAGCGATGGAGGACGAACTTGAAATTGATCAAGTTGGACCAGGATCATGCAGTTTGTAGACATTGATGGATGAGGATACTCACATGGAGGAACCTCGTGATGAGGTAAGTACTACTTATACTTGTGTTTCATTAGAGCTTTTGGAGGATGGGCCATATGCAGGGAAGGGCAAAGTCAGTTTTACAATGCAATGAAGAGTGTTACCATGGATGTCTACGATGAGACCTTGTATGGAGAAGCACAGACCATTGACTATTGCAGAGCTTGTTGGCGTTGTTTGTGACCTTATGGCAGAAGGTGCAAATGCCGGTGACAATGGAGGAACGTGATGATCATTGCGAAGGAATGGGTCATGCTTTAGCCATATGGAGAAATTAGCTAAGTGCCCGGCATGACTCATGGACAGACTGGAGAACGACACACACTTGATGATACTTGGGTGGACTTCTCATGGCCGAGATCAAGAGGAAGTCTTGGTGGAACCTTTAGTGGGGGAGTTGTGATGAAAGGGACTCGTATGACTTGATGATATATATGGTTTGGGTGACCGAGTTCACTAGACCAGATTGCATACTTGGATGAGGGTGACCGATGTTGTGATGACTCTATTTAGTTGGACAACATGAGCAACTTGAATCATGGACATCAAGTTGGAGAGATGGAGCATGGTCGTCTTATGCAGGGACATTATGCGGGAGCACTTATAGAGATGTCACTTATGGACATCCAATGAGGAGTTCCAAGGCAGTGATGTTGTGCAGATGGATTTGCTGATGTGACATGGAGATATTTTACTTTATGAGCCGATGGGGATGTTGTGCACTCTTGTACAACAAGGCCATGGACTTGGTTGGATTTTTTAGCAGACTATGGAGCATTCATACTACATGGAAAGCTGAGGCATCTTCCAGAGACCTTTGGGGCCCAGACATGTTTGCTTGCTAGGAGGTGTGGTTGGAGATGATTCATGGAGCTCATGATGACATGAGGTTCTAACTTTTGGGGACTTCATATTACGATGGACTTGGAGGATCTGATGCATTGAGGAGCCGAGGTCAAGGATTTTGATACAGGATGGGGTGCATACTCTTGAGCACATTTATGGGTGTACTTGAGAGAGTGACTTGATGTGGAGGATCGATATGAGACACTTTGGAGTTACGGAGTTGCAACGATGATGATGTCTTGGTGGAAACATTTGGGCATGGGTTGAACCGAGACTTAACCACTTTTGATATATGGGAGCTAATTGGTTTCTGACCATGGGCAGCACATGGGAGATGAGATAGGTGTATACTTGTTTCTTTAGCAAACTTGAGGGATGGCACATTACAGGTATGATGGAGGTTGCTTCATGGACCTGGATGTGCCACATCGAGAGTTGGTTTGATGAGAGGATCTCTTCATTTTGAGGAGATGGATCGTACACATATATGGATGGTGATGTTGGGATAGATGCAGCTGATTGACATGCAGCACATTGACACCAAACATCATGAACAACATGTTGTAGACGAGATGGAGTTTACTTCATGGACCTAGACATGGCTTACATTTTGATAGAGATGGAGATGGATTCTTGATCGAGTTGATGTTGTGACAGGTTGAGAGAAACAATTGGTGATGGGATGAGGAGGTGCATTTTCATGATTTGAGCGTGACAGTTGGACTAATCACCCAACTAGTTCAACTCATGGAGGCTAGCACTATACTGAGATGTGGAAAAGTTTTGCTCGAGTATCATGGTAGCAATTCACACGATGACGATACATGATGGAGTCGACACGATATGTTGCAGTGAGCATGTAGCTTGAGTTGGAAGGACCAGCCTTCCATGATGGGGCAACATGTGGGGTTGCGACGGATATGGTTGATGATCATGAATTGAGGAGACTTTCTGATTCATGGAGACATTAACATTTATGGTTTGTGCGATGGCAGAGCAAAGGTAGGAAACATGGGCATTTTGGATGTTGGAGCTAGTGACACTTTGCGATGTCGTATAACGGTGTTGTCGAGGATGAAAACCATTTAGAGTGGGGGAGTATGTCAAGCCCACGAGTCGGGCATGCTGGGCAGGCACGTTTGACCGATGTGCTGGTGAGAGTCAGCGAGGGTGCACGACGAGCGAGCAGCGAGCTAGCCAAAAGAGTTGGGATGCGACACGCAAGTCATTGTGAAAAAATGACAAAGTGTCAGACTCTTGGAAGACTTATATGGGTGGGCGGTCCCATGTGTGGATGCCCCACACCATGGCCAACGGTGAAATAATGTGAAATAATAGTGAAACGACATGTGTTGGGTCGGCTTGGCTATATGCCAAAGCCCCTACCATGGTTGAGCCACTGTATATATGGATGGAGCCTTGGTGGCAAATAACAAGAAGTTTTGGAGTTCGATCATTCTAAGAAGGTGAACGAGCAAGAAGACATGCGAATGGGTTAAGGCGAGGTGCAAATGGTTCTTAGCCAAAGCAGCAAGCCGAGGAGCAGGACAGGATTTAGGTGGACAGACCACAGGTCAGGCGGGCCACCGCACTGCAGTGGGCGGGCAAGCCGCAGGTTGGCATGCGGGCACGTTCATGTGGGCGGGCGAGCTCGGCGAAAGTCTATGTTTCAATCACTGGGTGGGCAACCCACGAAGGGCACCGCTGCACGGCGGTTGGACGACGAGTCAGTGTATGAACTAACTCTGTGGTGGGATGTGTGGATGGGCATTGTAGTGTTGGGTGGACTGCGGATGGGCGCCAGGAAGGGCGACACTCTACGAACACAAACTGAACGGGCATGGGTATTGTTGCACGAGACGAGTTGAGGTGAACGGGTCGGCAGGCGGTCTGTGGTAGAGCTGCATGATGGCGAGTTGCGACCGGGCAGAGGCACACGAAGTGCGAACGGAGTGTTTGGCAGTTCGGTGAGTTGCGGGTGGATGTCGAGCAGGGCAACACGCCGTAGGCATGGGTTGAATGGCACAGTTGGTTAAACAAGTTGCGACGGACGGAAGTATCCGATGGGCATGGTGAGTTGGTGTGGAGAGCAACTTGAGGGTGGGCACCTCTACCCGACGAGTTGGGCGACTCGACTCGGCAAGGATGGGTGCCCCGAACAGTGGTTCGAGTGGTCTGAACAGTGCAGACCGACTTGCACGATTTTGGCAGAGATTGTACAAAGGAAACTTGGGGCTTCCTGCAAAGACTATAACTTGTATATTTTGTAAAATATTGTTATTATCATCGGGCAGACTCATATTTCAAGGAGTTGCCCCTCCCATTAAAATATCCACTGTGCATATGTGTAAATTGTAATAATGATGAAGATGACTAATTCAATGTTTTCGTTGTGTATGTGAATGTCTACTTAGAAAAGTGAAAAATAAACTATGTATAGAAAGTAGGCGTAGTCCACACCATGTGAGTATTGTTAAAAAGAAAACGGGTGGTGGTGTCGCACCCCCCTTCGTGCGTTTGAAAGATTACTGCCAGGGTGGGGGCATGAACCCCTAGTTCCACAAATGACCACCTTGGATAATCAGATAGTGGCTTAAGTAAATGATATTCAATACAGTCATAATGAAACTCCAGAACAACTAGATAGCCTCCGCCGCAACCACCGTTGCACAAATGACCACCTTCGTAGTCTGGAAGCGCGGGTGGAACATATTGATTTTCATATGGACAACCATGTTGGTTATTTTGCAGCTCCCCCTGTACTCCCTCCCCACCCCCCCTAGTTGCACAAATGACCACCTTGGAAGTCTCAAAGCGTGGGTGAAATATATTGATTTTCATATGCATGATCGTGTTGGTTATTTTGCAGCTCCCCCTATACTCCCTCTCCACCCCCCTCCTTGATATGTTACTACGAGTTCTAATGTCTTTTTTGTTTTTTTCCTAATATGTTATGACTACAATGCTTGCCGGAAATAAAGAAAGTAAAGAGTCCTTTATGGTATCCTCTCGTCCCCAATCTCAACAATTCTCGTCAGAATGAAAGAAAGGGGGTTTTCCTGAATGAAAATTTTTTAAAAGACAAAAAAAAATCATGTTCACAGTTAAAACATGTAAAATTTAAATTAAAAATTAACATATTGGTAATTAAAACCATATTTTGGCAAGTTAATTTATAAACAATTTTTTTTTATTAAGTTAATTTATGACCATTGTTAATGACTTAATTTAGATTAAGATTGAACTAAATTTGGATATAAATAGGGAGATGGTTGAAATAAATAATGAGTATGTAAATAAGATTCTGAATCCTTAAATATTATAAAAACATAATGTTACCTTTTCAAAAATAACATGAATTTTTTT
>APFE031715189.1:0-14150 GCA_000404065.3 Pinus taeda | reverse complement strand
TACAAAACAAATGGATAAATGAAATATGTTTATAACGGTTTATATTTTTCTTTCAGAAGAAAAAGCAATATAGTATATATTATGTTTCAAAAAACAGTGTTGTATTTATAGATATATGGCGGGCTATGTCCCGGATTTGGAATCCTATTCAAAAGATATTGTCACCTAATACATCTTTCGTTGATACACATACAAAATTTTGGACAGCATATAGAAACATTTTAACATAGAGATATTCAAAAGATTTTCAGAATAAGTAGATACCTGTAAGCTGAGATATTATCTAGAAAAAGGGAGCTTGTAGCATACCAGAATTTGTCGACCTTATATGCCAGGCATAGAGAAAGGCTGGATGACATATGAGCTGGATTCCATTGTGATGCTCAGTTGCCACTTACCAACTGGAGATTGCATTCCCTTCTTTAAAAGTACATCCACTATCTCATTTTGATTACGTTTTATATGTGAGATAGGGAAAAAATCAGGCTTCCATAGAGTTGCAATCCTGGCCAACCATCCAGAAAGGTTGCCATTTTTTATGACATGTTTGTCATTCACGTGATCTATGATTATTTTAGAGTCCCCAAATACATTGATAGGGCCGATGTCCATGAAAATACAGAAAATAAGTAGCCCATGCAGGGCCATGGCCTCTGCTTTGTTATTTGTCCCATTGTCGCCATTCCAATACAGATAATATTGGAGATCGTTTGATATACCAATGTATACCCCACAAGCGCATATTCCATCTTTTGCCACACCGTTAAAATGGGCCCTTGGGAAGAAGAGTTGTTGAGAGTCCGAGGTAGTCAACTGTTGTTTTTTCTGTTGGGGGATGTTATGGAGTATGGAGAGATAAAAGGGAATAACCTTGTCTATAATAGGCCCGAAACTCTCCTTGCAATTTTGGAAGATTCTTTTGTTTCTCCACTTCAATATGAACCAGCAAATAATTAATGGAATGGGGTGCCAGATAGTTTTTTGAGATCCCCACCATTCATAAGCATCCTCCATGGATGGATGTGAGATTGTAGGAAATCCAATGTAAGTTGCCATTTGCCTCCACAGACTCTGAGATAGAGGGCATTTTAAAAAAATGTGTAGATTGTCTTCAGTGTTGGCTGAGCATATAGGGCATATGGCTGGTCCCTGCCATTCCATTTTCTGCAAATTTGTCCATGTAAGGTTTTTATTATGGTAAACTAGCCACGAAAAAATAATGATTTTTAGTGGGCAGTTTACCTTCCATAGAGAGTATGGAAATATTTTTGTGAGGTCTCCCTTTGTTGCTATATCAGGGAAATATATATGTCTCTTACTAATACAATGGATCTACCTTTTTTTACCTGTCATTCGATGCAATCTCTGTCCTCTGTTTTATAAAAACCTGCACTTTTCATAATCCAAACAATTCTATTCCATTGGGCGGCCATTTCTCCTTCTAGTCCAAGTTCTCTTTCTGATTTCCATTGTGGAATGTCATCCTTCCATCCTTTCATAACATGTGCCTAGAAGAAGAGACCTTTTTGGTGGAGGAGCGATAGAAACTGTGGAGTGATTGGAGGATCCATTTCAACTCCCTTGATTATATCAACACCAATAAGGATGCTATTTCCAGTTTGTAATTTCCATATACAGTTCCTGTAGAAAAAAGGAAGAGTCTTTTGTAGACTTCTCCGGATCGCCGATCCTTGAGATGGCCATTTAAAATTGTTCCTGTACCGGAAGTAAATATCTTCATTCCCCAGATATTTCATTTTAATGGTTTGACTCCATAAGCTGTTCCCAAAGACCATTGGCCACATTAATTTGCACAGTAGAGCCATGTCAAAGTGACACAGATTCATGATGCCCCAACCTCCCTTGATTTTTGGGAGGTAGATGTTTTCCAGTTTCGTAAGATGATACTTTCTCTTTTCCTTGCATCCTCCTCAAATAAAGATTGCCATTAATCTGTTTAATTTATTTATTTTAGTCGATGGCAAGTAAAAAAATGTGCCCAATATACACAGATTTGAGCAAGAACCGACTGAGTTAAGATCATTCTGCTAGCAACTGATAAGCATTTAAATTCCCACCCTGATATTCTTTTATAAAATCTATTTAAGATCCATGACCAATCAGAGGAATTGTAGCCTGTGGGTTTCAGATGATACCCCAGATATTTAACTCCCTCTTTTATGGAAATAGCCTAGATGTCAAATAGCTGCGAGATATATTCCATCTCTTCTGCATTAACCTTACCATAATGAAAAGTAGATTTACCTCCATTGACATATAAACCTGTGGCCCTTTGAAATAAATTTATAATCTCATGCATTATATGCCAAGTATTTCTGCAAAGCATAGTGAACAGAAGAACGTCATCCACGAAAAGGTTGTGCATAAGAGTGTTACCTCTGGAGATGGAAAGTGGTCCAATATTCCCCGCAGCAACCACATTTTTGATGTGAAAACTAAGGGTGTCCATGACCAAAATGAATAAAAGGGGGGACAGTGAGCACCCCTGACGGAGACCTCTTTCAACCGAGAAAAAGGTGAGGGGTACCCATTAATGAGGACCGCATAGTTGACTCCTTCCACACACGCCATGATCCATTTGGTGTACGGGTCTGACAACCCGATCTTGATAAGTAAACATCTCAGATAGCTCCAGCCAATGCAGTCATAGGCTCTTTTTAGATCAATTTTAACGATGTCAGCATCAACATTTTTTGTTTGCATAGAATGCAAAGCCTCCTGGGCTATGGCCACTGCTTCTAAAATGTTCCTGCCACTTAGAAACCCATGTTGTTCCTTTGTGATATGAAGAGATAAATTACCTTGGATTCTCTCAGCTATTATTTTAAAAATGATCTTATAGATGACATTGCATAAAGAAATCGGTCTGTAGTCTGCAAAAGAAAAGGAGTCCTTTTTTTGGAATCAGTGCAATATAGGTGGATGAAATATATTGGTGAATTCTCCCCTGTCTTTTGGTTTCTTCCACCATCCCCATAATGTCTCTTTTCATAATATCAAAGAAGTGGATGAAAATGTCAATGGTCCAGCCATCTCGGCTGGGAAATTAATCCTTCTTAAATGACTTCATTACAGAGAGTAATTCTTCATCCTTTACCGGGGCATAAAGCCTTGCATTATCCCCATCCTCGAACATTTTTGGGAAAGGGTCTATACCCCATAAAATATCATTTATCTGCCTGTTTGTCTCACGTTTGTATTGTCTTTTAAAATGTTTGACGGCTTCATTGGAAATGTCTTCTTGTGAGTGCAGCTGGACTCCTTCTTCATTCTTGATTTGCCAAATAGAGTTTGTAGCACGTCTATTGCTAGCAAAATGATGAAAGAACTTGGTGTTTTTATCACCCTCCTTCAGCCAAGTGGCTCGACTTTTGAGCCGCCAAGAGATTTCTTCAATCTTTAATATTCTCTGTTTCTTTTTTTGAAGTATCCAGATCCGAGCCCGAGTGCTCCATGGAATGGATTAGGAAGTCATACCCTCTGCTATTTCTGTTAGTTCTTTTTCAATCTCCTTTAGTTCTTTGTAATTTGAATATTTCTTTTGAATTTTCCATTCTTTCACTTTTGATTTTAGGTTCCTCATTTTTTCAATCAAATTCTCCGATGGAGAGACTTCTGTTGTAGAACTGTTTGCCATCCAAAGTTCGTGAGCCATACTGTTAAAGGCTTCCTCTTCTAACCAATATCTGTTGAACTTAAATGGGTAGCTTTTCTGCGAATTTTGATTCATCCATTGTAGAGAAACAGGCCGATGATCCGAAATGAAAACAGGGAGAATATGTGAGCTCGGGATTCCATATTTCTCCATCAGTTTTTCATGCATGATGAATCTATCCAATCTCTTAGCAATATAAGCTTCCCCCGATCGACCATTGTCCCACGTGGGGGACAAAGATTTAGGACAGATGTCAAGAAAATTGTTTTGAAGCATTGTTTCCCTGATTTTCTCCCCAATAGAGTCTGCTTTTTCCCCTTCCCCCAAATTTCACCTGGTCCCATTGTGCAATTAAGATCTCCCGCGATGAGGAGTGATTCATTCTCCAATATACCTAAGGCAAAAAAGAAGTTCCAGTAGGATGCTCTGTCCTTATAGGGCACGTAAACATTCAAAATATGGAACCTGTCAGCGCATCCTTTATATCTGACGGTTATCAAAATTCCTACAAGGCAATAGAAAGTAATTGCAGAGGTCCATATCGGATCCCATAACACCGCAAGACCTCCAGAGCGACCCGACGCCTCCGTTGCCGCTATATACCAGGATGGGAACATTCGCCTGAAGTAAGAGATAGTTCCTGGCTGTTATGCATTGTTTCCTGAATTAAAATCAACCTGTAAGAAGATGAAAAAAATACATTTTTTAGAGCAATATACTTGGGGTTTGCTCCAAGACCCCTTATGTTGAATGATAACAAATTCATCATTTGATAACAATCTCGGGCAATTCTGCTCTAAAAGACCCGGAATCAGAGAAGTTTGAAATGGGAACATCAATAAGGGAGGAGTCTTGTAAGTTCAGTTTCCTAGATGTGTTGCGACCCCTAAAGTGTTTGCTTCCCCTATTGTTTTTCTGGCGAACAGTGATATTTTTGGCAGAATTAGGACTGATGGACGGAGAAGCAAATCTACGGGGCTTATGAATCGTCAGGGGGACCAAGTGGAGTGAATTCTTCTGAAGCAGCATTTCCAAATCGCTGCCAATGGAGTTGGTGGGGGATGGAAGAGGATTGAAAGGGGGGGAATGGGTGACATGAGAGCTTTCCCTTTGGAGGTCGGCCGAATTTGAGTGGGGTGCATGGGAGGGGAAAGGATAAGATTCGGAGGAGAAGAATTAGGTCTGTTAGGAGACGGGGAAGACGATGGGATGATGAAGATGTTATCATCCTTCAGGGGAGGACAACAATCTTTGGGCAAGGGAGGGGGAGGGTCAATCGGGACATCGAGAGAGGGTTCAGGAGGGGGAGATAGGGGAGAAAAAACAGGATCACATACTGCGTTGATATTCCCCGAGGAAAACGACCTCAGTAAAGGAAGAAAGGATTATTTCTAATGTCGGGGCGAGAGGGAAGGACGATGGGGCAGCCTCCCCAGAAATTTAGGCAAAGATGGAAAGAAATGATAACAGGACCATGAGAGAATATTAGCCGACGGAGATACATCGTTGAAGATGTGAAAGTCACCGTTTTCGTTATTGGGAGACACATCTGTAGCATTGGAGTTGTTTTTCTTGTTATAGACCTTTTTCCATACCTTACCATGAATCACCCGAGGGCATTTTTCTTTTAAATGTCCTATTCTATGACATTGAGCGCACCTAAATGGAACGCCCCAATAGTCTAGTCTTTGACAAGCAGATATATTACCCCAAAGCAAATCGATGTGATCCGGAAAGCCACCCCTGAAACCTTTTTCAATCAGAAGCCAAGCCACCCTTTTGTCTTTTGCTCCCAGACATGTGGGATCGACGTAAACAAATTTCCCGATTGCGTTGCAAATGAAGGAAAGAGTTTCCTTCGTCCACAGTTCGATAGGCAGCGCAGGGAATTTGAGCCAAATGAAATTGTTCTGAGGGGTATTCCAAAGTGGGTCAAAGCCAATGTACCACCTGTGGAGAGCCAAATAACTACGGACATGAACCCAAGGGAGTTTCCAAATGATATTGAGATCCTTTACCTTTAAAAAATGGAAGCTATACCAGTCACGCATGAGGCAGACAATGGTGTGTGTGTAACCAATGAGAGGCCTCCATCGAGCACCCAGCCATTCCCAAATCTAGCTATCGTCCATATCGAGGAAGTGCCACTTTCCAATCAACGCCCGTGTTTGCAAGTTAGCAATACGGTCCGACAGCTTGACACCATCCAAACAAATTGCAAATGGGGGGGGGTAATTTTAGTAGGACGTTGTCTGTTCTTACGTCTGGGTGCAGGGGGGATTCCAAATTCAGATCAGAAGTAGAAAGAGATGGCTAGATATTATGTGCCAGCCTGGAATGCCACTCTGGAGCCTTAACAGTGCCACAATATTTAGCTTCAGCCTCCATAGCTGCTCTAACCAAGTCTGATGTGTCGGATTCCACGTGGAGGATGTCCATACAGGAGTAAAGTGAACTTCTACAGCGAGGACGAGAGGACGTGGATGGACAAGAGACACAACAGGCTAAATTTAAAATGTTATCCGAAAGGAGCCACCTCTGGATCTAAAAAGTACTCCAATAATGGGAAAAATCTATGCAAAAAGTCGGAAGTACCAAACAGTATCCGAGGAAAATGTACGGGGAAGACTAGAAAACTCTAGGCTTAATATGAAAGAGGAAAACATTCATAGGCAAGGACTAAAAATAGTTAATAGAAGGTCGAGGGAGGCAGTCGAGGAAGTCCTTACTCTCAGAAGGGTAGGCAGGAAAATAAAGACAGCCTACGGAGGATAGAAATTTGAAAGTCTTTGAGTTGTATCCTCGTTAGATCGCCAAATAAGGACTGGTTTAGAAATCCCGGCGACGGAAAATTACCGTAGAGATTCAGACTAGAGTAACAGTGAGGAGGAAGCCTCTGGGCAGACAAAGCAACAGCAAACTATACCAAAGATGCACCACCAATGGCCGATTTTCAAGCGAATGTCAGTGCAAGGCCTATATACCACAAAGTGTTTTCTAAAGATTTCTAGAGACGACCATAGTCGTGCAGCAATTACCAACCAAGACATGGATGGAGAAAGAATATAACCCTATCTCCAAAGCTTTTACCCGGGAGGAAACTTTCAGACAGACCATAAGACGATGAATTCATACAATAAAACCAGGAGCATATTATGCTATCAAAGGATTATTGTTGCAGTCTTTTGCAAATAAAAGAAACACATGTTCTGTATTATCTCATATTCTCTTACAAAAAGACACTGCAAACAGAGATTGAATAGCATACACATCCAAAACATTACATTTTTAAAATAAGGAATAGATACGATGACCTTTATACCCAAGCGAGAGCCGAGCGAGATAACGCCGCGATAGAGTTGAGAGGTCCAGATCCAGTGAATCCCGTGAACAGGAAAGAAACCGACAACAAAGTATACTATGGAAAGTTCCAAAGCAAGTAAAAGCATAAACACCCCGCCTTCTCAAGGGCGAAAAGTTTCCAAAAAGACAGAGTGAGAGTATATAGAGTATGCTGCCACTTGCTAGGATATGGTGGCAAGTGCAACCAGGATCTCAGGGGTGAAATGTTGCCAAGAAGACAGAGTGAGAGTAAATAGAGTATGTTGCCACCTACTAGGATGGTGGCAAGTGCAATTGGGAGGGTACGTGGCGAGCGGATGTAGAGAGAGGCATGCAAGCAGGTAAGTGAGAAGAGGCATGCAAAAGGATAATACATGTTACCTTGCGCACCTGCAATCGATCTATAGGTTCGCCTAGAAATGGAAAAGATGATTGGTCACTATCGCGGCGCACCTCCACTCAGATTGCCAGAGCCAAAACTCCATCAGCCTCCAATGTGCATCTTTTTCTTCTTACAATTGTCTAATGGTTTATATTACATTTTAGAGAAATATAATTTAGATGAATCAAAGCAAAACAAATTTCTATTATGAAATTGAATTTATATTTATATCACTAAGAAATATAATTTGAGTGAAATAGAGTAAAGATTTTTTCTATTGTAAAATTGGTTTTGAAGTCTCTAATTATAATATTGATTTTGTATTTCTCTCAAAAATCATAAGATTCATAAATTTATTTTTAATAATAAAAAATTCATAAATTCAAAAAATTTATTATTATAAGTTTTATTAATACAAAATTGAGGGGGTATGATTCCACTCTGAATGCCCTAATAAACACATTATCACAAAGAGTGGGTATGATTCCACTCTGATCCACATCGTTCCTATCCCTCGTGTTCCAATACTCTCCATCATTCTGAGGGCTAGCATTAATTTTATCAATTTGATTTTGCATTGGAACTCTTTATACCTCATCATTACAAAGTTTCAATTACAAAGGCTCAATTTTATCAACTTGATTTTGCATTGGAATTCTTTGTACCTCATCATTACAAAGTCTCTTTGAAATATATGATATTGTCACATATATATGATATTGTCACATATATATACGATTTTTACCCTGAGCACTGGCATTAAATTTATCAAGTTGATTTTGATTTTGCATATATGATCATGATACTATCACTTAAATTTATCAAGTTGATTTTGATTTTGCATATATGTGTTAGGATATTCCGACACATAGGAATAGTTAAGTTCAACTTGGTCTAGTATAGAGTTAGGTATAGAGTTAGGTAAAGTGTGTTTCTTTACCGTTGTACATTTTGTAACTTACAATCCGACGGTCACGATATGTAGTGATCCGACGGTTCATTCTCTCCTCGGTATTACCGACCCTTGATCCGTGGCTTGACACCCGATTGGTCCATGAATTCTATTTAAAGCGCATGGAGGGTCATTTGTAGGTTAACCGTGCATGAGAGAAGCTTATGTAAATTTTCATTCTTTATTTAATAAATTGCCTGTAGTAGCCACGTTGGCACAGGCCCGTGGGACTGTGTTCCCTCTCTGAAGGGTTTAACCACGGTTCAAAATTACTGGTGGTATTGATCTGTGATCTGTTTGTGAGTAGTGTCCTTGCTGTGTGTTCTGTCTGAGGGAACTTACCCTGTAAATTCCACATGGTTATCAGAGCTATCTTGAGGGCCGCGTTCCTTTGGTGATCCAAATTCTGGAAGCCGTTAGAATGCATGCGGCTGTCGTTTCCTAGATCTTATGGTTTCTGACTGCTTTCGGGCCGGAGAGGACTGCTCTGTTGTGTTCGGAGCATCTGTTCCAGTGAGGAACCCCTTTCGTTTCACGCGAAAAGGTTTTCCGGTAGCCCTATCTGCGTCATTTTTAAGATCTGGAGGTATACAGTCTTTATTTGCAGTTTACTGTTATTTTCTCTCTGCTTATTTCGGTTTCGGTTTATTTAGTTTTTTTAACCGGATCTATACCTTTCATTTCTGCGTATGCTCTTTGCCCTGCGACTCTGTGCGATCTGGGCAAATCAGAAACAGAAAGGAAGGATTTTTTCTCATGCGTATGCTCTTTCCCTGCACCTTAGTGTGATCTCGGAAAATCAGAAACATTGAGAAAAATATTTAGTTTTTTCGGCTAAAGCTAATTTTTTTTTAATATTTAGTTTTTGGGTAAAGCTAACTTCGAGCCATAAGGTTCGTTTTTCTTTGCATGTCCGTGTTGGGTTTTGTGTTTTGTGTTTTGTAGGGAAAAAGAGGTTTCTCAAGGTAAGCACGCAAACCAAAGGCCCCCCCCTCTCTCTCTCTCTTCCCCCCCCCCTCTCTCTCTCTCTCTCAAATTTTTGTATAGATCAATTGGTTCAAAGTTCTTTTAAGAGAGTAGAGGTCTTGGGTTCAAATCTCCATTTTGTGGGGGCGTTTTTTTTATTCCCGCACATTCGCGCACTTTGCCAGCAACTTCAACAATTGTTTTTCAAAAAGCCATAACTTCTTCATCCGGAAGCCTTTTTCAGAGCCGTTTTTTTTAAAACAGCCTAAATTTTCGAGATCTATCCATTGTAACACTTACTTTCAGCATCTTCAGCTTCAGTTGTTTTTTTTTTTAAATGGAAAGTCCATGCCAAGTCATTCTTGACAGCACTAACTACTTCCAATGGGCATCATACATGGAAGATTTACTTAGAAGTAAAGGTCTCTACAGAATAGCCACGGGCCAAGAGAAGAAACCAACAGATGAAGACAAGGTTACAAAATGGGAAAATAGACAAGATCAAGCACGTGGTTTGATAGGGATGTCTATTTCTCCTGATCTTAGATTTCATATTGCAGATCTTGATACTCCTGATGCAGCATTGGACCAAATCACTAAAGTTTTTGGGATTAAAAATGAAATTAGAGCCCATCAACTTGAAAATGAGTTGCTTACATTGGATCCTAATAATTTTTCTTGCATTGAAGATTTCTTGTGCAAATTCAAGACCCTTAGATATCTCTTGGAAGGTGTTAAGGTTAAGAAAGCAGATAGTAACCTTATTTATTCCATCCTTACTAAGTTGGGACCAGCCTACTCTGTATTTGTTTCCACCTTCCATTCTACAAGGGAAGCTTTCATTCGTCAAGGAAAAGACTACAAGGCCCCTTCCTTTGACTCTTTTTGTGATTCTTTAATAAGAGAACAGAGAAAAACTCTTACATCTTGGTCTTCTTCATCTTGGAAACTCTTCCAAGAAAGCGTTAGCCGCCCAGCAGCAACCAAATTTAAAGAATCCTAAGAAGTCATTTCCTAAAAAGAATGGTCCTAAACCAAACAAGGGTCCTAAGCAAACTCAGTCTCAAAATGAAAGATCATTTCAGCAAAATGATAAGACCAATAAAAACAAATGGAAGAAGACTGATAGACATTGTAACTTTTGTAATCGAGATGGCCACTTAGAATCTAAATGCTTTAAGAAGATGGAAGCCTTGGAAGCCGCAATGAAGAAACATAACATCCATGTGGAGCATTCTTCTACTTCAACTTCAACTTCATCTTCAGGAATGGCACTTTCTGCATGTCGTTGTCAATCATCTCAGTCTGGTTATGCTTTAAATGTATCTTCTTCTTCTCATTCTCATGAGTGGCTCATTGATTCTGGAGCCTCTTATCACATGGCCAAAAATAAAGCCATGTTTTCTTCTTTACATGATTGTAACACCAAAAATATATATGTTGGTGATGATAGATCTCTTAATGTTCTAGGGACTGGAACTGTTCATCTAGACAATGGTCAGTTTAATGATGTATTATGTGTTCCAACCTTATCCAGCAACCTTCTATCTGTATATCAGATAACTCATTCAGGTGAAGGTAAAATTGTTGAATTTTCACCTCATGATGTTGTAATCAAGGATCTAAGAGATCCTAAACAGATTCTAGCTACTGGTATTGCTGATGATTCCACAAGGTTGTATAAGTTTCACAACTTTGGGTCATCAAATCTTCCCTCAGTATTTGTTGCTCATAATGATGAAGTGAGCAAACTTTGGCATGAGCGATTTGGTCACTTAAACTATCGCTCCCTTCAGCATCTATGTAAAGAAAATATGGTGACAGGTCTTCCTATGGTATCTTGCAGAGATGGTGTTTGTTCCGGATGTGTACTCGGAAAACATCATCGGGACAGTTTTGAAAAACGTGCCTCTTGGCACGCCTCAGCCCCTTTACAGCTTGTGCACAGTGATTTATGTGGTCCACTTCCTGTTGCTTCATTCTCTGGCTGCAATTATTTCTTAACTTTCATTGATGATTTCTCCAGACGCACTTGGGTATACTTCTTAAAACTCAAGAGCGAAGTATTTAACACATTTTTGGCCTTCAAAGCCTTTGTTGAAAAACAATCTGGACATCAAATTCTTAAGCTAAGAACTGATAATGGTGGAGAATATGTTAAAAACACATTCATCAACTTTTGCACCGAAAATGGAATTCAAATGCAACATACTGTTCCATACACTCCACAACAAAATGGTGTAGCTGAAAGGAAAAATCGCACCTTAAAGGAAATGGCTAATTGTATGCTGCAATCTAAAGGACTCAGTCTTAGTTTTTGGGCCGAAGCAATTAATTGTGCAAATTATATAATAAATCGCACTCCTACTAAGGTTCTAAAGAATATCACTCCAGAAGAAGCTTGGAGTTCCATTAAACCAGATGTAAGTCACTTTCGTATTTTTGGAAGTGAAGCATGGGCCCATATTCCAGATGAAAAGCATAAAGCTTTAGAACCTAAGAGTGAGAAATGTACTTTTGTTGGATATTCTGAAGATGTAAAAGGTTATAGACTTATTCCATTTAAGTCCAAAAATGTTATCATTAGAAGAGATGTAAAATTTGATGAAAATAAATCGGCCTGCGAGCCTAGTCCGGCGGATGTGCCACCTCTTCCTATCTCTTCTACTTTTGAAAACATTTCTTCTTCAGATGATGAAAGTGAGGATGATAATCCTCCACCACCTTCTCAGGATCATCCTTCAGCTCCTTCAGCTCCTCACTTCCAAGATGGGTCCGCACTACTCGGGATGCAGCAGGTGATCTTGCCGGTGATCCTACAGATCAGCGACGTACACGTTCTCAGTTTGAAAGAGCCTCTTCTTTACTGGCTCAAGCTCCAGTAAATCATGATCCTGACACTTTTGCAGAAGCTTCAGGCCATCCACATTGGGAAGTAGCTATGAATGAAGAATATCATTCATTGTTGGCAAATGATACATGGGATCTTGTTCCTCTACCAAAGGGACGCAAACTTGTTAGATGTAAATGGGTTTACAGAACCAAGTATGGACCAGATGGGAAAGTTGATAAACATAAAGCTCGTCTTGTTGCTAAGGGCTTTTCACAGGTTGAAGGCATTGACTACACTGAAACCTTCTCCCCTGTTGCCAAAATGAACTCTATCCGCCTTGTTCTTTCCCTTGCTGCCTCTTTAAAATGGGAAGTCCATCAAATGGATGTTAAATCTGCCTTCTTGCATGGGGACTTGCATGAAGAAAACTATATGGAACAACCCATTGGCTTCATCCAAACAGACTCCAGCCTTGTATGTCGACTTAAGAAATCTCTTTATGGTCTCAAGCAAGCTCCTCGGGCTTGGTATGCCAAAATGGATAGCTTTCTTTTAGAATCTGGCTTTTCTAGGTGTTATTCTGACAATACTGTCTACACCAAGAAAGTGGGCAACTCTCTTATCATCCTTGTTCTTTATGTTGATGATCTTATTCTTACTGGTAGTGATCCCAACCTTATAAACCATGTGAAGTCCAGCCTTAAAAAGAAATTTGAAATGACAGACTTAGGACACTTACACTATTTTCTCGGTCTTCAAGTCTTGCAATCCAAGGAGGGTATTTCCCTTTCCCAGTCCAAGTATGCTTGTGATATTCTTCGTCATTTTCACATGGAAGATTGTAAGCCAGCTCCTTCTCCCTTTCAGTCTGGAGTCAAACTTTCAGTCTCTTGTACTTCTCCTGAAGTTGATGCTACCTTATACCGTCAACTTGTAGGAAAACTCTTGTATTTAACCCATACTCGTCCTGACCTTTCCTTTGCTGTTGGCCTTGCTGCTCGTTTTATGCAAAACCCCCGTGAAATTCATTGGAAAGTAGCTAAAAGAATACTTCGTTATGTTCGAGGTACAGTACAGTTTGGGATTCATTACAGTGCCAAAGCGCTCCTCTATTAGTTGGTTTCACTGATTCTGATTGGGCTGGTGACCCTGATGATTAGAAGTCTACTGCCGGTTATGTCTTCACTCTTGGTTCGGGACCTATTACATGGGCTTGTAAGAAACAGGCTGCCATTTCTCTTTCGTCAGCAGAAGCAGAGTATCGTGGTGCCGTGGAAGCTAGTAAGGAAGCCTTGTGGCTTCGTCAGATCCTATCAGAATTTGGCTTTGAGCAGCAGCATCCGACTACACTTTGGTGTGATAATCAAAGTGCCATTCAGCTTTGCAAAGATCCAGTTCAGCATCAGCGCAGCAAACACATTGAACTTCACATGCACTTCATCAGAAAGCTCATTCATGACCATGTTCTTGAAGTGCAATATTGTTCAACAGATGATCAGGTTGCAGACATCTTCACAAAGGCTCTCACAGAGGCGAAGTTCACTAAACTTCGATATATGCTTGGAGTTCAGGAAGTTGTCACTAAGGGGGGATAGGCTCTAGTGCCTCCTCCCTTCTCCTATTGTGTCATATTTGTAAATCCTTCAATCCTATCCCAAGTTGTTCTTAAGGGGGGATGTTAGGATATTCCGACACATAGGAAATAGTTAAGTTCAACTTGGTCTAGTATAGAGTTAGGTATAGAGTTAGGTAAAGTGTGTTTCTTTACCGTTGTACATTTTGTAACTTACAATCCGACGGCCACGATATGTAGTGATCCAACGGTTCATTCTCTCCTCGGTATTACCGACACTTGATCCGTGGCTTGACACCCGATTGGTCCATGAATTCTATTTAAAGCGCATGGAGGGTCATGTGTAGGTTAACCGTGCATGAGAGAAGCTTATGTAAATTTTCATTCTTTTATTAATAAATTGCCTGTAGTAGCCACGTTGGCGCA